>BEXV01003138.1:9247-19401 GCA_003118195.1 Hemicentrotus pulcherrimus | reverse complement strand
CACATGGTTTGAAATATATGTAAAACGATGGAAAGAAGCGACAGAAGAAGCGGAGTGTGTCTGGGAAGGGGTCAGAACCCCCTCCCTGAGTAAGAAGCATTTGTAACTACCACATTAGGCGCATTTTCAGGCACTTTCTGGAGTAATAATGACGCAAAATTGTTTTCTCCTACCCCCTCCAAGAGTAGGGATATTTTGCAATTTGAGAACCACATTTTTAGCGCATTAATGTCCACCGGCACTTTAAGAAAATAAAAATGAGGCCTTCTGATTGGTTAGAAGTTAGAGAAAAGTGATCTGTCACATCGCGAGACGTTGTTTAGTTGCTGCACAGTGCACAAATACAGTGGTCTGGTACTTCACAAATATCACTTGCAGAAACTATCTCGAGTGTAGTAATTATGTTGTTATCATGGGCGTCGCTAGACCATTTTTAATGGGGGTGTAGAGGCCACCAATAACCGACAAAACTAGCCACTAATTACCGACAAATATACTAATGCCAATGTCCAAATGTCTACAACTTTAACCCTATAAACCCGGGGGCCAGGAACTAATATATTTCTCAATTTACCCCTTCCGTGCGAAGCGCGGAAGCTTTGACACTTAGGTTTATATTATTGTCAGAGAAAGAAGACCGTTGTACTGTTCTCGACTCTTAATCCTCGTCTGAATTCCCTCCTGCGGGATGCGCAGAATCTTTGACGTTTAATTAAATCATTAGAGAAAGAAGACGATTCGTACTGTTTTCAACTCTTAATCCTTGTCTGAATTCAGTTAAACCCGCCCCCTCCCTCTCTCTCTCTCTATTATCTTTCATCCCAAGTTTCTTTTCTTTCTTTTCCTTTCTTTCCTTTCCTTCCTCTTTTTCTGTTGTCTCTTTCTTTTGTCACACCCCCACGACCCCCTTTAACGACGATCCTCGTTGTTATCCCATTAGTGTTTTAAAAGACTAATTTCTCATGCTCTCGCACCTCTTTTCTATCGTTGTTTAATTCTCTTTCATTTTTTTTGCTTTCTCCTTTAACACACAAAATTCTCTATTTACCCACTTTTTTTACATCTCTTTTTTTGTGTGGGTTGGGGGGGGGGTCTTCTTGTGCTTTTAGTGGGGGGGGGGCTACACGCCTGGCAAGAGGGACCCCATATTATGCACACTGCAAAATTGCGTGCCCCCCGCCCCTTTCCCGGTAAAAAACACCTTCTTATATTATCATCCTCCTTTCTTTCTTTTCCCTTCTTATAATCCTACTTTTCCCCCTTTTCTCTCCTCTGTCTTTCTCCCTTTCTTCCTTTTCCGCCTTTTCTCTCCTCTCTCTTCCCCTTTCTTTCTGTCCTCCATCCTTTTCTCCTCCCCCTTTTCCTCTCCTCCCTCTTTTCCTCTTCTGCCTCTCTTCCCTTTTCTTTCCTTTTCCCCTCCTTTTTCTCCCTTTTCCTTTTTCCACCTTCCCCCTTTTTACCGGGGGGGGGGGGCACGTGCCCCTGCCCCCTTTGCCCCCTGAAACCGCCACTGAGGCTTTACCAGAGGAAGCAGCGTCCAATATAGATTTCAAAATGTCAGTACAAAATGTCAGATCTTTGTCAAAGCCTACAGAATTTAAGGAAAGGGCTCATTCTGCTTGCTGATCCTCATTTTTAAATTGCCCCCTTCAAGGTAGATTAAGATAGGGAAACATCTTTACTTATTAATATTTGAAGGTGGCCAAGTTTAGCCTTCAAATGTCAATAACAAAATGGCCGATCTTTTAGAGACAACTTCTGATATAGGCTGTTCCCTCCGGTTTTTCTGATAGAACTTCGATAGAGCCTATATGATAAGTAATTTGTTCATGATATACTACCCACCCGATCAGTCCACGAACAATCATTATTATTAAAATATAAAAAAAATTGACTTAATATCAGCATTCGAAACTCAGAACTGTATGGAGAAGAAAAAAAAACGAAGTGGTAACCATCTAAAATTTCATAATTATTATTTATACTTCTATAAAGATTTGGCAAGCAACCAAATAAATAATATTATATTCAAGAAAAAGATATGTGCACTACATATATATATCTGCTGATAGAACTACAATTATAACAAGATAGGCATATTTTATTGGTATTCGAATAATTTTGCTTTATGTGCAGAAAATATCTTTAAAAGACTTTTAATCATCTTGCAATTTATATCTGATTTATAGTAATGTCATACATGCACAGTTATATACAAAACTAGTCATACCGGGCCTTACCAAGTTCTGTAATTTTGTAATTATGTGAACAACATTGATTTGTCCCGATTTACGTTTTTTGACAATGTGACATATTAAAGCTTACATTTATATAAATTCAACAAATACCCATATTCAACAATCCATCTTTCATTTATAGAAGCACATAGCCACGGTTATTGGCTCTAAAATGGACTATCCGACCGTTTTTTCCAGATTCAAGATTCAAATAAGGTTTTATTCATGACTTGTCAAAAAGTCCAAAGACTAAAAATACAAGTTTACATCAAAATACAATCATATAAAAAACATTTGAAAACATATGCACATATATATAAAGATAACATAGCAAATGAGAACAAATAAATAACAATGAATCAAAACATTAAAGTAATTACAAAACAAACAAGATTTTTTTTTGGTTTAAATACAAGATATGAAATATTGCTAGCAAAAATGAATAAATGTTTACATAAAAACAAATGAAATGTATACAGATACGTGAGTTCAATTAACTGTAACATTGGAAAATTGTGATAAAAAGCAATACAAATTCCATTCAGAGGGTATTGTGAGTATTAAAAAGTATTAAAAAGTATTAAAATTGGAGTCTTGATCATCATTGTTTGTTATCATTCTATTATTGTTATAAAATTCTTTGATTCTGTTGTATTGTACTATTGTTATTATTATTTTCGGAAATAAAACAAACAAATTCTTGAGTTATGAAAGACACACAATCATAATTACAAGTGGTAAGAATAATTTAGTTGTTGATTGTATGTTGTACATTTAAAAAATGATACAATTATTGGAGCATATATCAATACATTATACCAAGACAAATGAAAGAGGAATTTTTTCGTTCTAAATACACGTTGTGATGTTATTAATGATACAATATTTCATAGCTTTGACTTTAAGTTGTAGGCGCCAATTCTTTTTGAATGTCACATTTGCTTCTCGATGAATAGGTAACCTAAAGTCACTTTAACATTTTAGATTTTGTCCATATACACAATACTTTTAGCATGTATATACAAGGAACTTTCTTTGAAATCCTTTTTCATTTCTTTTTAGATGTAACATTCTGTTTCCGAGCTTCATTTTATTAGAAACATATTAAAGAATATAGACTTTATTACTTTATATTTTGTTGATGTTCAAAGTAATAAACGAGTTCGTAATTGTATACTGCGCATGCGCCAAATTCGGGAACGAGCTTTTCCAAAGTGCAATTGAACATTAATGTGAATGATCACATCATGCAGTCACCAAAACAAAATTATACACGTCAGAAACGGTTCTTAAAAGTAAACTGTACTTGGAATCCTATCATCAGTAAAGTATTTTCGGCATTATCGTGATCCAAGTCACCATTTTATTAATTAATCTTTTTTTTTGTAAAGAAATTCACTCTTCAAAATAGAATGAACATAATAAATACAGGACAAATGGTTTACAAATGTGGGTATAAGCAGTGGCGGATCCAGGATTTGCCGAAAGGGAGGGGGGGGCTACAATTTGAAAATCGCANGGGGGGGGGGGGTGAGCATTATTTTTTTTACTCCTGGGAATTAGCATGGGAATTAGAATAATGCATGACTCGGAAATAAATGAGTTAAGGAGATCAATAAAATAGTTAGAATGGTAACTGGATATAAAGATATGTAAGTTTTAGAGTTTACATGATGATAAGTCATTGATTATTTAGATATTGTGGATCGACATAATGTGTGTTACCCCTGTGCTAGCTATGGCCAATTGAGAGCGGGCAAAATGAAATCATATAAACATAATTATATAAACAAATATGTGAGGTATAGTCAGCACCTGCTATAGACTAATATTTCATTTCTTCTAATATTAAGATTAAATTTGTTTGCAAACTCATTATTTCCTTACGTGATTATAGATGGTTGCAAAGTCAAGTCTTTAAAAATCTTCTCGGACATGTACCTTGTCAATTGTTAAATGCATATCTTTAAATGTTAGATTCATTCATTTTCTTACAAGGACATTATAAATGATCTCTTGTAAAGATATCTCAATGTATTTTTTCAAAATCATTTATCATTGTAGGCCAGAAGACATTTCTAAGATTTTTTTCTTCAATACTCTGTTTAAATACTGTTTTTACTGCTTTGTGCTTGTGAGCTAAGTAGGAATTACTCTATTGAAAAGTGATAGTGTGGATGATTTTTGGATGGTAACTTTTATTCGGCATAATCCGAGATTCCTAATTTACTAGTTGTGAAAACATTCTTGCTAAATGGGAATAACGCTGTTGAGGACCCTATTGGCTCTCATGCTCTTCTCAAACTGGGCCCAGAAGAGTTCCTGGCCATCTTCATCGTCCGTCCACAACATGTAAGGTTTGTTCTTACTCAGAAATAACCGAACCAAATATGGGAGGTCCTCATCCTGGATGTCCTCTATGAAAATCAGTATTACCTTGTCCAGTCTGGTGTCGTTGATGTGCTCTAGGGCAATGCGCAGCTTGGTCAAGAACCAGGCATCATCTACAGAGTTGTGACTTATCAACAAGATAGTCTTGAAGCTGATTTCGGTGGCGTAGTGGAGAGCATCGATGTAGAACATCCCGATGTTGAGGTCGTTGTCACCGAAGATCACGTTCCGCAGATGTTGAAACCTCTCCTGTAGCATTGGCTTCATGATCTGGTCCACCCATTCCTCGTCATCTTCATTGTACATGATGTTTAGCTGGTACTCGTAGTCCTGGGCGCCAAAGTCCTGGTTGATTTCCTCGTAGCCAAAGATAGCTAACTTGAGGAGGAAGAGTTTGTAGTTAAGCCACCATCGCTTCCTGTAAGCCACCAAGCAAATCGCCACGACCAGAACAACTGAAAAGGATACACAAGTGATCATCACAATGTTGTTGCCACAGTATTGGTCAGGGTTGAATGAAAGTATATGTGAATTGACCTCTTCTTTAATGGACGTAAGCGAGCAGAAAGTTTTCTCTCGATTCAAGAGTTCAACATTGCCAGAATGGAGCCACTTCACGAACCAACTCAAGTGGCACGTACATGAAAATGGGTTTTCATAGGCATCCAGTTTCAGTGTCGTCTTTCTTGGGAACCATGTCTTTGGTTCTATGGTAGCAATTTCGTTTCGTTGGATGTACAAACTGTGCAGAGAGGTGGTTTCGTTGAATAGTGTCCTTGGAATGGTCTCAAGTCTATTGTTGCTTAAAATTAGAACAGCAAGATGGTGTTGCGTTTGAAGCAGACATTCGGGTATCTTCTTGATCTCATTGTCGCGAAGGTCCAATGTCGTGAGGGCAGTCAGGCTGTCAAAGACACCACGGCTCAGAACTGTTATAGAAGACTGCGACAGGTAAAGTATCTTGAGTTTCTTCAGCGGTTTGAAAGTACCTGATGCTAACATACCAAGTTTATTCCGTCTTAGATCCAGTCTCTCCAAAGAGTCTAGGCCCCGAAACAGAGAGCTTTTAGTCTTGACGTTGTACACATCTGTACTCCTCAGACTGTTCTCACGCATAATGAGCCGGGTGAGGGATGAGGTATTCGTGAATTGATTTATGGAGATTATTTTCATCGGGGCAAATGACAAATCCAAGACTCGTAGAGCCTCTAGGTAGCGAAAAGCCTCATTGAGGTGCTGGAAATGCTCATTGGTAAGATACAGCTCTTGGAGAAGCCTCAAGTTTGTGAACGACTTGGGAGAATATTGATTGGAGATTTCATTGTTTGAGATGTTCAGAATTTTCAGATTAGTGAAACCCCCCATTAATAACCTCTTGATCCCTGTAAATTTGTTAAAAGACAGATCAATATACTCTAATGAGGATAATGTTACATTGTTTCTATTGCTTTCGATATTCTTGATATTATTGTGCGCCAAGTCGAGTTGATAGAGTAAGGATAGGCCCGATTCTTTGCCGATGGATAGCCTTGCAATCTTATTCCCATTAAGCTTCAGTTGCTGCAACATTTTATTGCAACAGAACACATCTAGGCTTAATGTTGCGAGGAGATTGTACGACAGATCTAGCTGAATTAATTGGTCTAACCCACAGAAAGTTTTATTTGATAAACTAGCAACCTTGCTTCCATGAAGTGAAAGAATTGTTGTCTGATTGAAACCCCAAAATACAAAGTCAGGGTAGTACCTTATCAGATTAAATGTAAGACTTAGTTTAGAGATGTTGCCCCATTCCCCTAGAGAGACACGTGACTTGTTCAATGGGATTATTTCATTTATCTTGCATGAATCAAAGAAAAGGTTTGTGATGACAATACTTCCTAAAACCATGGAGGTGTGAATTTTTGTTAAACTGTTTCTCGACAGATCCAAGAACCTCACTGTCCTCAAATATGCGAAAATGTTAAGAGGAAGACTATTTAAGGCATTACTTCTTAACTGCAGCCTTTCCAGCGAACAATTCTGAAGAGGTTTTAAGTCACGGGAATCAATGACGGAGATATTATTGCCACTTAAGTCAAGTTCCTTGATAGTGTTAGACCATGGCAGAGCATCACTAGGAAAATAAAACAATTTGTTTTTACTTAGATTGAGTATGGAAAGTAAACGATTTGTACAAAACAGACCTGGTGGAAGAGAAGCTAATCTGTTTTGACTTAGAATTAATTCTCTGAGATGAGCCAGAGGCTTAAATGCACCATTTTCTATCTTTGAGATGAAATTGAGTGTAAGCGCTAAGGTAGTGATGTCAGGAAGATAGGCAAAAGAACTGTTGAACAGGGTAGTGATCTTGTTGAAGGTGAGATCAAGCATTACCGTGTTACTTGGAAGATCCTGCGGAACAGACTTGAGATCTCGGTGAGAACAGTTGGCTTTTGATCCGAGGCTGGCGTTACGAAGCTGGCAACCTCTGGTTGACTCAGGGCTGAGACTTCCTGAAACATCCTTCACAAGCGATCCTGCATAGAGCAGGGACATGGCACATAGCACCCTTAAGCAGAAGGAAAACCTTGATGCTGTATGAGAAGTCATTATCTTCAGCATGATTATAATCTCTAGTGTGTCACCACTGCAGAAAGAAAATTTCTTGTTTGCTTCAGAATGTGCACAGCTTATCGTTATGTCTCCCTACCTTTGTTAATGATTTTGTCGAAGAGTCTCAGAGAGATGACTTCCTAACTATATTGTGTCTAATTCCCAAATATCCATTCCTCCTACTATACATACAATATGAAGTACAGTTGAAAACCTCTGAAGCAAAGTTTGTCGAAGAATCTCAAAGATATGGATTCAAAACTGTAATGGATCTAATTCCTGAAGTCAATTCCTTTTACTAGATGATAAAAGTACAGTTGAAAAAACCTCTGAAGCTGTTGAATTGCAAAATAACATTGAATCGAAGTTACAGCTTTTTCACTCAATGCTTTGAAGACAACGATGTTACCTAAAGTTTTGATGACTTCAAACAACTTTTAATGTTAGTTTTGATTAGTTCTTATCCTATCTTCAAAGTGCGCAATATTTTTATGGAATGGGATGACCCACACATAATGGCTTTTGACCAACATTCATTGCTTCAGCCCACCTTGGCCCAAGATGATTTTTACAATACTTTTTGAAAAGCCTGCTGCTCAGTCGTCAGTGGCAGCATAATAATGAAAGCGGTATCATTATACAGGGTATCAGTTACCCTTTAACATGATATATGAATCTATGTCACATAGGTTATAACGTTCTAATTAGAAGCTACCAAAGTTGAAAAACCTCTGAAGATGTTTAATTGCAAAATTGCAAAATGAATCGAAGTTACAGCTTTTTACTTCATGCTCTGAAGTTAACGATGTTGCTCAAAGTGTTGATGGCTTCAAACAACTTTCAATGTTAGTTTTGATAAGTTGTTAATCTTCTTGTAATGAATTGTTATTATATCCACAATTACAAAACCAATCCCAGGTTCTGATTAAGGGAAATATAAATTATGTTAGATGATAATCACATGCTTTGTTTTATTTTAAAGACCAGAATTGCATATTGTTTATGCTAGGCTCAAATGAAGTAGGAAATATGTCAGAGGACAAAAGTTAAATTATGCCTCGTGCTACTGTGTTTCATTGTTTAGAATGATGCAGTATATCTAGGCTTTCAAATAACCTTGTTTCAATCCCTAGGATAAGCTTTAATTGTTTTGAACAGCCTACTAACTTCTTGTTTCACGAAATCAAAGTTCTCTCCGCTCACTAATTGCTGCTTCATTTCACACACGTGAGGAGCATAAGGTGTTTATATCAAATATCGAATGAAAATCAAAAGGTTACTAAACCCAAATAAGAGAAAGAACACATGCGATGATCAGTATCAATATAGAGTAGATAGTATAAAGAAGATAATGTCCCAATTTTAAAAAAAATCATTTGTATCACCCAATGAGAATGGTTACCTTAAACAAGGGATGCGAACAAATTCAAGATTGTAATCATTATAACGAAGAGAATATCTTAAATTTTGTTTGTAATATGGATTTCATTGAGCTTGAGTTGATAGTAATATACAGTTATTGACTGGCAGGGGGTGTAATATTATACAAATGATGCACATGAGTGCGTCGGTAGGGATTGTGTGCACAAGGTACCTTTAAGTGGTCGAACCCACGAGGCGCAGCCGAGTGGGTTTTAGACCAAATTCAAAGGTACCGCGTTCACACAATAACACCGACCCACGAATTAAACCTGTACATCATCTGTTTTATAATATTTTTCTCGTATGATTGCCATTTATTGAAAATGTTGCGCATTATTAATATAGCTCTTGTCAATTTCTTTTACTAACTCAGTTTGATACTGTTTACTTCTTACGATTGAACCTATTTCAGTTAGAAGTTCAGTTACTAGTCCTTTATGCACATGTACACTCTACAGGATATTATTTTTAAAACCATTAAGACCATTTTCGTGTTGTTATTTCATTCAAGCATACGTCTTTGCGAGGTACCTCGTTTTTTAATACGAGTTATTGCATTTATCTGTTACACTGATATAATGATTTGTTAACATATTCAAATTTATGAATGTTTTTTTCCTGGGGACCTAGGGACGATTTCCTTAATTAACCTGTTATTACTGAATAAACAACAATCTTTGGAATCTGATATGTATACATTATTTGTTTCTTTGGCGGGCAACCGTCGGGAAAGGTTTCAGTTTGTCAAGAACAATCTTTATTTTAAAATTAAACATAAATGTGAAATAATAGTAAACCTGTTTATTGGATCTCGTAAGTCGGAAAGCGAACTGCATACATTAAATGTTGCTAGGTAAGACAAACATTATGGCTTGTCCTATCTAGAAGCACGTAATTTATTTACATTCTGAGTATTTAAATGATTTATTCTAAAGGGTAAACGAAAATTAATTATATCGAGGCACTTCACAATGACGTATGCATGAAATTTGGTTACATTAAAAAAATGGAGTATGCATTAAAATCACCCTAGATATCTAATCCAATTTTTGAAAATTCCTAGAGAAATTTTCCAATTTTTGAAAATTCCTAGAGAAATTTTTACCAAATGTTTTAAGAAAATTTTACTCAAAGCTAGTAGTGGTCGGAACAAAGAGATAATACACCCAATCATATGAGGAATGATTGTTCTACACGGCATCTATGAAAGTAATAGTGCAAAGACATGTGACGGATTAATTAATTGAATGATTGATGTATTAATTGATTGATTGAATGATTGATTCATTGATTCATTGATTGGTTGATTGATTGATTGATTGATTGATTGATTGACTGATTGATTGATTGATTGATTAAGTGAATGATTGTTTCATTGATTGGTTGGTTGGTTGTTTGGTTGGTAGATTGGTTGATTGATTGATCGATTGATTAAGTGAATGATTGTTTCATTGATTGGTTGGTTGGTTGTTTGGTTGGTAGATTGGTTGATTGATTGATCGATTGATT
>BEXV01003134.1:28973-42737 GCA_003118195.1 Hemicentrotus pulcherrimus | reverse complement strand
GGGGGGGGGGGGGGGGTTAAACCCCCTAACCCCCCCTCCCCCACATAGATCTGCCACTGACCAATATCATATTCTTACTTGACAAACTAAAAATGAATCACAATTTCAAAAAAAGATCTTATTTTATGATAAGGCTAGAAAATAGACCTTTATTATTTTGAAAATCTTTGTATAAAAGCATCAAAACTAGTAATAAAATACAAGTTGAAATATAATTTGAATCCCTTGATCACACAAGTAGCAACATTCAAACACATGTTGAAGAAGTGGAAGAGTTGAAATTGTCATAGTTTTGCATAAAATGTATTCATGAATTAATGTATTAGTGTAAAGCAAAGATTGCCAGTATAATAGCAGTAATTACAACAATATTACCTTTGATACATTTGTAACATCCTATAATCCATACAAACAGGCGGAAAATATATAAATCATTTAAAATGTCTTAAATTGAAGGCTTCTTTGGAAGTTGAATTTGATGGGGGCCTTGTAATATTATTCTTTAACTTTAACCCAATTTATGAATACTAGCACCCCCAAGTTCATGGTAAGGTTAACTAGACTGAATTCATTTCCATTTTTACAATGTATTTAAAACACACCTGTACTGAATTCAAAATGTAAATACAACTTTAAAATGATCAATGAATTAATAAAAACTGCTTCCTTCTAAAATTTGTTAGTTATTTTCTCTTGAAATTGATTTCATTAATCTGAACGGTCTATTTATGAGTTACACATTAAAGCAATCGGCTTTGTTCTAAAAACAGTGTTTATTTTTTCTTTTGCTAAAGTCAAATGACCAAATATTGAAATACAATAATGATTGGGTTCAAATCGTAGGCACCTGGCAAAAATGGAAAAAGAACAGCTAAAGAAGCATTTATTCCCCTCAAAAGTACTGTTACAGCATTCAATAAATAAACATGTAATGAACATTGCGAACCTCTCCATCATTGTTTCCATACCACACAGCACAATGAATCTCTTACAAAGATAGAGCACCCGGTTTTTTTGTTAATAAAAGAGGGTTGTTCTGATATTTCTTTCTTTCGTTTCTTTTCTGTTTTTCTTAAATCACTTTTCAACTATAAAATGAGGCACTTCCTTGTTTTAATCAAAACCCAATTCAAAATATGATTTGATATACTTTATTAGCACCACAGAAACATGAAAAACACAATTGTAATGATACTTCCCTGTAAATAAAATGATATAAATGAAGTTCTCATGACTGATGGAAATATAATGAGAAAATATTTTAGTTCAATACTTGCAATACCACACTATTCTTTGGTCAACTCTATATTTATTTGTTTGAAAATTATCATGTTTTTTTTTTTTTTTTTTTTCTATCTAAAGCAGTGAAACATTAACAGGGAACTCTTTGAATGTCATCTGCTCTTAAACTATCAGCCTACAAAAAGAAAGAAATCTTCAAAATGGTAAAGCAAAACATCAATTTGGATAAAAAGGCACTTAGTTGCCTTGACAATTTATTTTTTTGTTTTAGACCATAATTTTTTTATGAATCATATTCACTTTGAAAGAAGGTTGGAGGGTTGACTAGTTTACTAAAAAAGAGAAGTGACCTGTTTAACTTAGTTTTAATAAATATCCTAACATCACTGATTTGCCATTAGATAATTAACATTAGAAAAAAATGATACAAATTATGTAGATCTTGCTCAAATCATCCATTCATTCAATCCTCACACAAATATTTGTATTCTGCATCAGTATTGAGTAAAAGAAAATATAGTTCTGCGATTAAGTAAAACCTTTGGAAGAATATACAACTTAAACCAATTAAATTCATAAGTTGTATTATTAAAAGGCATGACATTTCAATAATAAAATACATTCAAGAGATTTCTTTACAATCTTGAAATGCATACCATGTAATACTTGTTCAATAAGATTCTTTCTTACAACACATCTTTGCGGGTGTGAATTTAACGTAGTAAATCAAAAGCTTGATACTTCTCTTCAAGTAATACACATTCACATTTAACCAGATCGAAAAATCCTTGCAACTGAAGGAGCACAGGTATATTTCTTATTCAGGACATATATTATAATAGTAATACATGTATATTAGAACGAGCCTCAGAGAAAACCAAAGATTGTGAAGGTTGCAGACTTGCTCACCATATTACCTGTTTTGTTATTAATAATTGAATCTATGGAGCTCTGGAAGGAAGATATTAGCTTTATAACAATACCAACATTTCAAGCATAAAGGCTAAGTTAGAACATATATTGCATTTAGTTATAAGATATTTCAGGAATAAACAAAAGCTAAGTACACTAGTAGTCAAGTTTTCTAATTTAAACAGATGAAAATCATGTCTGATTCTGGCAAGGAAATATAAACACAAATTACAATTTTTATGAGACAATAGCGAACTATAAATCAATCACTTCCAGTTCAGTAATTGATTTATAATTTGCTATAATTTCTATTATATTGGATGAATCATAATTTTTATGATTTTTTTTTTCTCTTAAGATATAACAATTTAAGAATAAACCATTCTTTGCTGGAACATATCTCAATATGACATAACCTCCTAAAGCTCTATGCAAAGAAGATTAGATATTGTTAACCAAGCATTAGCTCCAGCAGCCGTAATCAGCATACATTGTATTTCAAGGAATAAATTTGACTTCCAAATATGCATTGTACATCAAATGGCAAAGCAGTAAATGACAGGTAAAAGACTAGAGTTCCACTTATCATCTGAGAAGTGCTCAAAGGATGTTAACTGGGTACAAAGATACAATCAGTTGGGACAATAAAATAATGCAGATTTACTCAAAATTGGCATGTTCACAATTTGCAATAGGAAATCAATGTTTTTTCCTTCTATATATAGCATTATATAAAGTTTTCTCTTTGTGAGTTTTCTTTTAAAATAAATTTCCTGCATTATTAGCAGGCTAATTAACATGAATACAATTCTATATTGTATCTTTTTACATATGTTATGGAAATGAGAAATAAATGGAACAGAGTGTCTTTGATCAACTTGGGGAGTTAGGGATACTTAGAAATTAGGGTACATCAAGGCTTGCATGGGCATGATATTTGTATCAAGAGAAAAGGTGTTTGAGATACCTTCTCTATCCTCACTCTCCTCCCCATCCTTACTGGGTCTGACGGGTGGAGGGGTTGCCCTTGGCAATGGTAGATCACTTGGTGATGATGATCTTGACCGTCTGGGTGACGACGAAGCCTTAGGATTCAATGGTGATGTCATATCAACCATCTCTCTAGGGGTCCTGGGAGATCGTGATTTAGATCCGAAAAACCAACTGTCATTTTTCTTGCCTTGGACGGGAGCCTCATTGTTATTATTACTGCTTGGTGTGATGTCCGAGTGTCGTCTAGATCTCCCAGTAGATGTGTTAGGGCTCCCTCTTGTGGTGGGCATAGCTGTTTCTGATTGGACAGATTGGGTGAGAGGATCTTCAGTAGACGAGATGAAATCCTCTTGTTCGAGGTCTAGCAATTCCCATTTTTTCAACTCTTCTTCTACATCAGTCTTGTCTTTTCCTTTGAACAGATTTGCAAAGCTGAATAGATATCAAGAATGAGACAAAGAAGGAAAGTGAGAAAATGATGCAAGACATCATGGACATTTAAGCGATTCATGGAGGTTCAAACAATGTTTATGCCACGGTTTGAATTTAAACCTACTTCTTGATTTGTCCTCTTCTTGGAGGTTTCTAAGCAATCCTTAAAAGACTGTTGCAGCATGACCTCACTATAATAATAAATCGTTTTAGTGGTGCACATCGATCTTCTAAAAGATGGGGCATTGACTAGACTTCAAAATATCATGGAAATTAGGTAAGAGTTAATTGTATTTAAATACGACTTCAATTCACAATTTGTAACTTTCAGTGAATCACCATCAGGCGCGGATCCAGGATTTTCCAATAGGGGGGGCCGAAAATTTGAAAATTGCGCAGACCGTGTTTTCAAGGTCATTTTAGAAGCACCATACCGGTACAATTTTGACATTTTCTGGGGAGGGGGCTATAGCCTTCTTGTCCGAAAAAGTAATTTCTGGTTTCACAATTCGGCTAGTGAGCGACGCGAGCGAGCAACAATTTGAGCATAATATTGTGAAAGTGTTATTTATCACCAAAATAAACGAGAAAAGATATCAAAAACTCATATTCGGGCAGGTCGCTTCCACGTACCCCTCCCCCCATTACGCGCGAAGCGCGGAAACTTTGACCTTTCGTTTATTATTAGAGAAAGAAGACTATTTGTTGTACCGTTCTAAACTCTTAATCCTTGTCTGAATTCAGTTTTACTCCTCCTGCGCGAAGCGCGGAAGCTTTGATGTTTCATTAATTATTAGAGAAAGAAGATATGTTGTACCATTCTCGACTCTTATAACTTGACTAAATTCAGCTGCCCTCCCGCGCGGAGCACGGAAGCCTTGGCCTTTCATAGTTTAATGAAATTATTAGAGAAAGAAGATGATTCGTTGTTTCATTCTCGACTCTTAATCCTTGTCTGAATTCAGTTCCCCCCTCCTGCGCTTTGCGCGGAAGCTTAACGTTTCATTAAATTATTAGAGAAATAATACGAAGCGCGGAAGCTTTGACGTTTCATTAAATTATAAGGGAAAGGAGACGATTCTTTGTACCATTCTCGACTCTTTGTCTAAATTCAATTTTCCCTGCCCGCGCGTAGCGCGTAAGCTTTAACCCTTGTCTGAATTTTGTTGCCCCCTCCCGAGCGATGCGCGGAAGCTTCGTCATTTCATTAACTTATTAGAGAAAGATGACGATTCGTTGTACCGTTCTCGACATGTCAGAGTTTTCATATTTTTTTTCTTTTTTCTGCTCCTTTTTCGTCCTATGCCATCTTACTGCCCCTACCGCCCCTGGCTACGCGCATGCTTTAAAGGGAAAATAAAACAATCATGATTGTGATGGCACACAATTAGGTTAGTAGAAATGAAATGGAAAAAAAGATCTATTACACCAACCATGGATAAATCACGGCCGGGAGCGTCATAGTTTTGTGTTATCGGGCGAGGGCCGGGGCGTAGCGACCAAGCGAGATTTTGCAATGTTGAATGCTGAAATTATGCATTTTAGAAAATCCCTGAGCCCAATATGTACGTTCTTTCCGCTATCTATATTTCTAAATTTCCTGGGGGACGTGTCCCTCTATATCGGGCCCAGGATTGCCGCCCCTGTCCATGATTACTACCAACATGAGTTCAAATACAAGCACAAGCGAGTTGGTATGAACTGAATCCAAATGAAGGGCAAAATAAGAGTTGTGAAGCGGCCCTATACCGTTAATTAAAAATTTGACTGTTGAGTATATAACTTCTATTTAAAAGGCACCCTAAATATTGTGCCCTTTTCAAATTTCTCACTAAAGAGTGATGACCTTTGTAGTGCAGTGGCTGTTTAACTTTGAATCCGCGGCTCGAGATTTAATGCGGCCGACCCGGCCCCCCTCTATTCAATAATTTCGTTATCTTTTCTCTTCTTCTTTCTTTTCTCTTCTCCTTTTTTTTCTTCTTCTTCTCCTCTTCTCCTTTCTTTTTTTCTTCTTCTCCTCTTCTCCTTTCTTTTTTTCTCTTCTTTTCTTCCTCTTTTTTTCTTTTCCTTTTTTTTGCGCCGCCAATAGGGGGGGCCGCGGCCGTTTCGGCCCCCCCCTGGATCCGCCACTGACCATGTTGTTACCACAATCTTGCTACTCACATAAGTGAATTATTATTTTTTAAATGAGGAAGTACATAAAAAAAGAACTTTGATAGCAGAATGTTGTTAATCAAACAGTGATTCACGGTTTCGAGTGTGTGATGCTTGTTTCACTTTCAAACCTTCTATTAACATTATTGTGATAACAGTGACAATTCATACTTATTAACCTCATGTTTTCAAGTTTATTTCTTATCTTTATAGCAGACAGGTGAGATCAATCCCAGCCGATCTCTATCAAGACTCCATAAAAAAATAAAAAAATAATCACAACTTGCACAATTTGATTAATATTTTAAGTCAAAGTACCGTAAATCAACTGTTAGCATGCTTACAATGCAAGCAAAAAGATATTGCAGCAAGAAATACCTTTAAAGAAAAAAGGCATAACAAACAAGATGAATAAGACTGTGTCTCTAATATGCCTCCATGCCTTTATGAATACACATTGATCAATAATCCTATGAACCTTTAACATCTGACCTCATGAAACCAAATGCTTTTTGTTTGATTTTGTAAGGTATAACATACTTGAGCCTAGTTAGGTGAGTTCAATATTTGTCAAATAATTATAGTAAAAAGGTATTTAAAAAAAACTTTCATCACCCTATAATCTGACCTCTCACACCGAATATCTAATCAGCACAGCCTTGCAAGCATACTTACTTTAGCCAAGTTTGGTTTGAATTGCTTTGATGCTTTTCAAGTTATCATGGTAACAATTAAAGGTATTTTCTGGTATTTTAAAATAATTTCATGGCCCTGTGACCTTTGACCACTTCCACCCAAAATCAAATCAGTTCATCCTTCATAATCCCTCTAAGCTCGGTTAAAATGTGTTCAATGGTTCTTACAGTTACCATAGTAACTAAAAGTGGAATGGATGGACAATCCATGTGTACAGCACCACCTATCGAGGTGGAGGCATAAAAAGGGTTAAACATGAATTATAACAATTCTAATTAATCTGAATAGATTACAGTAAAATTATTTGAAGTTAATTATAAGATCACTACATTCCTACATGCATGATGGCATTTGACAAGTTATCTAATGCAAACAATCATATCAAGCATGCACAGACAGGAATAACTTTTATGGGAAAACCAAAAACAAAGGAAGAACACTGCATGAACATAATGTGTGAGGGAATTGCGTCTGAAATGAAAATGACTTCAACAAATTATCAAACTGATTTGTTTAAATGCAATTTCAAGCTCCAGCTTGTCAACTAAAGTCTCAAAGTTGTTACTACTTTGAGTGTTATGAATATTGCAATCTGAAATTATCTCATTAAAGTTGATTTGATAAGTGTTTTTATGATGATCCTACATGGCAGTTAGACTTCATGTAATTTTTTTATTCATGTAATTTTTTTAATGAATTAATGTCATCTCGTAGATAAATAAAAGTAAATCATATTTTATAAGAAACATAATGATATGCAAACAAATATATAAATTGGCCATTTTAAAACCATAACAATTGATTCAGTAAGGTTTAATGTGCTAGTCTATTGTGAAAAGTATTCTCATTTTTTTTCTTCTTTTTCTAACTACCGGTAGTAAACATATTGTTGGTTTAACCCCTTTTTACTTCTGGGAGGGTACTTGCATTAGACCTTAAACGAAACACATAGTTACTTTGATCCAATTGGAGAAACTATTTCAAATGCTATGTTGATTGATCATAGGTGGAAGTGGGAAAAGGACATACTATTCACTTAAAAAAAAGATTTCCCCATTTTATATTTAATGGCTTCTTTCTTGTTTTAACACTTGAGAATTGAATAGGTTTCACATTTTCTACTTATGTATTTAGTATGATATGTTCTTACTCTAGTTATATGATATTCCATTACGTTATTTAATTACTAATTCCAAGTTTTGTACCATTTCATGGTTTCATATGAACTCAACGAATACAATAGCTGCATCATAAGTCCGGAAGCATGATAATGATATCATGGACAGTGATTAAACTAATACTGGTATACTTAGGAATCTTTACATTTAGAATGGTTATATGAGGCATGGATCTAGAAAGTGAAAGTTTGGGGATAAATCCACTTTTAAATACAAAAAGACAACGTCAAAAAGCAATAACAATTACAAGTTCCCTGTACGTTTCCATGGCGAGTAAGTTTTTGAAACAACAGATGGTAGTCTCAGTGAAAAGGAATTTTGTTTATTTTTCTGTCAAAAGAAACTTGTGTTTTCATGTAATGAAAGAAAAGAAGAAAAAGAAAAGAAGAAAAAGCAAAAGCAAAAAATATATATGATAAAGATGAATGAAATGAAATTTTGATACAATATTCCTTTTTTAAAGGTGAAAAAGAAAGTGAATGATATTGGAAAAGATTGAGCTATTAACTGAAGATTTACGGATCTTTATTACATGAGATAAGAAGAATGAGTCGAGATGAACATTAAAATTATGTTTACCTGTATGTGTGAGGAAAAAAGGCTGAATTTTGTGGAAAATGTTTACTATCAGATAGTAACTAAATGTTATACATGATAGACAACTCAAAGTGTGCATTTTTTCAAACTCTCCTGTTAGATGTCAGTTAGAATGACAATTTTTATAAGAATTAAACGTAATCAATCAAAAACCTAATAGCATCAAATAATATATGAAAAGAGCTGATAGATAAATACTCTATGTAGAAAACCCATTTAAACAAATGAAATTTTAAACTTTCCATCCAGAATGCTAGGTCATGTGATATCATTGCAGCCCCCAGCACTAGGTTACGTCTATTAGCGTGCATCCATGCAGCAAACAATTAATCGTACATGCAGGTAGCTAATTGTTAGAGCAATGACAATATCTAACATTTCTCACTTTTTACCCATATATTGAGGAATACGTTTATTTTTTCCAAGAATCACTTTATGTGATTGATGTACATTATGGCTTCAGCAAATCTGTTCATAAGAGAGAAATTGTTTGTGACACCATTATGTATGTGCATGGATAATACACATAAAACAAATACATGCGGTACATAATACACTTCAAAATTTTGTTCAGTATCTTTGAGAATCTGTCCTACTCCTTGACTGTTCACTTTAGAATGATTTTTTTTTTAAATCTCAATTTCAAAATATGGTTTCACTCAGATCATTGCAGAACTTCAATAAGTGTACTGTATATTATTTTCCTCATACTTAAAGCCTGATAAAAACAATTACAGTGAATAGCCCTTGTGAGGTATAGGTAAGTGAAAAAACAATATGGGTTTACCCCCCCAAAAAAATCTGCCCTTTTTCATAAAATTTCATTTCAAATTTGTTTTTCTTTTGACTCTGAAGGTATACACGCTTCTATTGCACGGATTTGAATTCAAGGATAACTGGTGCATCTATGCTTTTGACATGTAAGGTCTTAGTGTGAATACAAACTGCATTGCCATACCTTAATGACATGCATTTCAGTTATTTCATTTGTGCACTGCTTGTGTGTCTTTTTCCCCACGCATTTTTAAGTGCCTTAACTATTAATATCTATATATGTGTTACCACTTTAATGGTACTCCAAATTATTAAGATCATTTGTACATGCACCTCACTCTTCTCTGAGACAATTCTAGCTGCGATTTTCTTCTACTTTTTCTTCATATCATTTTTCAACATGGATTTAATCCCATCATCTATCGATTCTACATCATGTTTACATTTTATGACAGTTAAATGAGATCACTTTATTGAAACTGATCCAAGTTTCTTATCATGTTTTCTAGTCACGAGTCAAAACATGTAGGGGGGGGGGGCAAGCTTTCAAATGTGAACACACTGTTTATTCATACAGTGTGAACTAGTTCTCACTTTATCTCACTTGATCATATAGTAGAGAAGGAAGATACTTACAATTTTCTGATTCCTGATGGCTTGTTTTTGCCAGA
This sequence comes from Hemicentrotus pulcherrimus, assembly GCA_003118195.1. Taxonomy (NCBI): domain Eukaryota; kingdom Metazoa; phylum Echinodermata; class Echinoidea; order Camarodonta; family Strongylocentrotidae; genus Hemicentrotus; species Hemicentrotus pulcherrimus. The sequence goes on along the minus strand of BEXV01003134.1, from coordinate 33,088 downwards.
GTTTTCTTCTTGTTGACATGGAGAGGGAGTGCTTGCAGAGGATCCTGTCTGGTCTTCTTCAGCTCTGGAAAAACATGAATACAAACAAAAAACAAATAAATTGTGAACCAACGACATATACACAAGTTGTCCTAATTCATCATGCCAGGGACATGCTAGAACATCAACTACGGTACTCCACTCACAACTAACTCAGCTTAGAGTGCAATCAGATACTCAAACTGCAATATCTCTTCACAGAAGCTGACAGTTAAATATATGATACCATCATTTAACTTACAGGATACAGACACCTCTCCAGACAAACAAAAGAAGGTGCACTGGTCCCTTTTATCTTTCAATATGAGGCAAGATTTGGTTTCACTAGAGTGACTAACTTTTTCTTCTGAAGGGCCACTACCATACTATCAGATGAACTTAAACTTGAAATATATCTCTACACAAGTAATATATGAAGCTCAAATTTTGAAAGGTACCAGCATGAAACCTGAACATATCATACAGAGGAAACCTCCAAAGGCTTGTTCATATATACAGCACAGTAAACAACAGTGGTTATTTATGTAAAAGCATATCAAGTGGGGTTGAAAAAATGGAGCTTTGTGCAACATAGTTCATATGCATTCTCTTTTATCTGTGTGTAGTAAGATATGTGAAACCCATTATTTTGCCTTGACGGTAACCATGGGTAACCATGGGTAAACATGGACAAGCTTTAAAGCCTCTCTGCACCAGTTTGGCATGGAGGGATTAGACCTCCCTGCAAGGTCACTGGTAGGTGGTTATTTCATCAATTCAGCTCTTAATTAACTTAAGAAAAAGGGTATCATTGGGGCTTTATGGGGTTATTATATTAAGACTTGGTCTCACCTGTACTTTTCCAGTTCTTCTTCCAAGGCCACTACTTTAAGATGCATCTCATCCCTCTCAATCAAGACCTTCCTGAGTTCATTCAGAGTGAAGCGAGGTCGGTTGGGGTCATGTGAGTCACCAGCCATCTTCTTCTCCCCTTCTTTGTTGTCAACCTGGATATAAGGAGGTAAAGAAGAGTTATAAGTATAAGTGATTTAAATAGTGATCAGCAATTTTTATAATTTCTCTTGATGTCCGAGTTGCCTACCGGTATTGTTTATTATAGTGGATATTGATGTTGCATTAGTTTCGGGATTGTGACAAAGACCATACAGTACAAAGATCAAGAATGATCCTGCTGAATAACTTTAATCTTGACCATTTAAGAATTTACCTACATAACTTGGCTTTAAACGAGAGACAGATATGTTGAATTAAATCACATGTATGTATTATAGATCCTACTGGAAGTTATCAAGTAAAGATTCAACTCTTTGATTGTCCTCATCACAACATTCCTTTACATCGGCTCTACCGTATTCCATGCAAACATACCTCAGGACTGTCCTTCATGGTGCCATCAGCTTCATCTAACTCTGTCATGGTCTTCTGTTCAATCAGGTTCTTGTTCAGTCTCATCACATCAACCTGTAGAGTGGACTTCTGTCGGATCAGGTTCCTAGAGTGGGTCTCAACTAGCTCATGTTTCCGCCGCAGGTTGCTGTTCACTTTGACAAGTCTATCAGCTTGTTGCTGCAACTGTGAAAAGAGCAAAGCAAAAAGTTTGCCATAACATCTTGCACAAGTTCTTCGTAGCTGTTCATCTTGGCAAAATTGTCAACTTGATGCTGCAAATGTAAAGAGAGTGAAGGAAAAACTGTTAACACATGCTTCTATATATTTATTGAACTTCTTTTTTGTTTGAATTCTACTACAAAAGAGTGATATATTTTTCAGAAAAGCTTGGCAATATTTTTGTTTCCCCTGCCTCTTTTTGTTTATTGCTACAAAACTGTAAAGAAGAAAGGAAAGAGAGCCATTGCTTTTTATTCGCTCTTCTCTTGTTTTTGTTTTCCAGGAATTATGAAATTTGTTTTAGACATTCTAACCTGAATATTTTGAACAAATAGGACACCTTCTTTGTCTGAAGACTCCTTTTTTTTACTTTAAATTGAACATTTTTTCTCAACTTTTCCACATTATCATCATTATTATCATTCATGTGATATTCTCATTTTTAAAATGGATACTATTCCCATTTCATATTTGATGATTCAGTGCTATAAAAATTATAAAAGCTAACTACACTGTACATTGTAACTTTATACATGTATAATGCTTGCTATTACTTTGCTGGTATACTGGTAGGTGCTGGTACATTTAGGTGTCACTGGTGCTATCAACGTCAGAGTATATTTACCCAATTAAACCTCATTAAAACTAAACACAGATAAAACTGAAAACAACAGGAAGCCGTTCTTCATAACAGAAAAAGAATATTTACAGTTAATTACTAATCTATTCTTACCCTTACAAAGTTTTGTAATTTATTAAGTTTATGAACAATTGATTTGTCTTGATTTTTGTTTCTTGGGAATGTAACATATTCAAGCTTAGCTTACATCTAAGAGTATTCAACAAAGGCCCTGTTTCAACCTGTCTACCTTTCATTCATGGTAAACAGAAACTCAAAAAGCCATGACCATGAAAAAGTATTAGACCTACAACTACAGCTAGTATTCTATTCTTTTCATCCAACGATGTAAATAACACACTTGTCTTCACTTTCTAACCTATGTTTTTGCTTTTGATCATGTGAGCAGTCATATAGAAAGTGCTCCAAACTGAATGATGGAAGAAAGAAAGCTATCAAATGTCTGTCTGTCTGTATTCTTTGACACATTCATGGTCATGATGTATTGTACTTGTAATGAGAGACAAGCAGCCCTTGGATAAAGGCTCAATCACATGACACTGGGTAGGTTCACAATGATAGGCTATTTTAAAGTGTAAATGAATGGTACGATCGAGGATGTGAAAAAATGTACCTGTGCTCAAATTTGGTCCCAAGCATATTCCTTTGTAGTAAGATATTAACGCACCACAGTAATTGGGAATGAGGCTTATATTCCAAATGCCCTTAAATTCTACTAAAATACTGTACCTGAAGTAGGTTGCCAATTTTAACTTCTTAATCTCTTCTCCATCCCAAAATCCTAATGACAAACTTTCAACATCTATTTACAAAAGTTAAGGAGTACCTTTAAACTGTATTAGATGGTGGAGGATATATCACTTGTTCATGATTATCTTAAATCACCTTCCAGGTACCAACCAATGACCTTTCTAAACAATCTAGCTGGTTAGGGTATAGTGGTACATACGTGAATCTCATTTCATATCAACCCTATACATCAAACACTGGCTGGAATACACATCTAGAGTCTTTCACACAGGGGGAAATATCTTATACAGAATCGTCACATTTAAAGAAACACACACGATCTCTATAAAAGGAAAGAGGAGTACAAACACAGATACATATCATTTGACCCAATCTAGGGGTCATAGGCAGTAGACACAATAATCTTTATATATAATGTTTTGGGAGAGAGAAATGATTGTGCAAAATTCCATTATAATATGTTCACAGAGTTTGGTTTGATTCTGCCTTTTCTTTTATTCAAAATTTGATTTTTTTTTTCATTCTTAAGATTTTTGGCTTTCAATAGCCCAATTATACACAGCCAATTCTATAAAATTATATTGATTGTTGTTTAGTTGTCTCTCTAGGTACATGCACTAAAATGTAACAAAATACATAAAACCTTTAACTAATTCTAAGTCTTTATTTTATAATAATCAATAAATCAGTATATCTTGTCGTCAGTGATTTCCTTTTAAGGTTAAACTATGCGATGCTCTTGCATTTCTAGAAGGAGTCCATAAGTGGATTCCTAGCTGTGTCTAGATGACACTTTCACCCCTTGACCAGATGACTACCTGGGATACTCATTAAGGCCAGGATGGACAAGGGTCAATTAGCTTGCTGAATGAGTCTATATACAATGGTCATTGGATCAACACTGGAGGAATTAAATGCATCCCCCTAATTGAATTGACTAACCAATAGGTCCCTGTATTAAGCCTACAGGAATAAGATAATTCAGTGATCGATTGGTTATAGTCTGATGGTTCATAAAAATTACCAACCTTTAAATTTGAGAACCTTTTTTTTAAAGGATGGGGGGGGGGGGGGGGGG
>BEXV01003132.1:0-15787 GCA_003118195.1 Hemicentrotus pulcherrimus | reverse complement strand
TTTTTTGGGGGGGGGGGGGGCAAGACTCTCCCCCCCCCTCCCCTGGATCCCTGGTTCCGAGATTAAACCATTCCAGCACCCTTCACTAAGCCATACAATGATCTTGCCCTCCCCTTAACTTTGTCGATGACAATAAAGGGGTTTATCAGGGGTGTCGATATAAAGAACCCTTTGAACTTCGACATGATTAGGGCTATAGCTCTCAAATAAAAGAAAGCTGATCTTAAACTATACACGTTTCAAAACACGACACGTACCAATAGATTACCAACGTAATGCCAAAGAAACTTTAACAAAAGCTTTCTTATTTAGATTCCAGGTATATAACTCGGAATACCAACATAGGCCCACATTCTGCTGTTTTGATCTTCCAAGTGAGTACACGCACTTGTTTCCTTCTCTTGTTGTAGTTTTGAAATTGTAATTTGAATGTTATTTAGCTCCATTTTAAGATTGTTTTAAAAACATTATAATAATCATCTTACCGTAGGCGTGTTGTACACCAAGCTATTTCTTGCCATTTTCCTTTTTCCTTATTTACCATGTTTGAGCAGCTCTTTTCGTGTTTATGTTAAGGTGATAGCTGTCACCATAACTTTTTCGGCACGATAAATTCAAGATACTAAACTATTGTTTATTATTAAAGATCTAACTATGTTTCATTTAGAATAATTTATTGTGAAGATAATATTCCAGTGTATTTGATGAACGCTAATTGGATATTGATCATGTTCGTCTAACTCTTTCTTTATTCACCGGTAAACATACATCGAACAAAGTCGTGAATAGTCATTTGATAGCCCAACAATCGCATTCTAATTTTAAATCATTTATTGTAATTTAAGTCTTGAATTTGTTGCATCCAAAAGGCTTTGATGATAGCTGTCCAGGGAATGAAGGGATAGTGTGCGTGAGTGTGTGCAGAGTGCAAGTAAAAGAAGTTAAACATTGTGTATGTGAAGACCTGTAACAAAATTATATTCTTTACCCTGTAAGCCGATATTTATAAGCAGCATCTATATAGTATTTGCCAAAATAGTAATATCTGATTAAATAATACATGTACCTCATAAAGTAAGGCCAAATAACAAAATGAACGATTTTCTCGTCCCCGCCCGCCTTCCCCCCTTTTCTTTTTACTATTTACTTTTCACAAAAATGAAAGAAAAACAAAGGCTGTGATGTACATTTTGTAAAAAATAGCTTCTTTTGCCAATTCAAACTGAATACATGTACATTTTTCACTATTTCAGAATTTCGAAACTTGCTTTATAATAGCAAGTGGACTAAAATGATACAAACCATTTGTTTTGCCATACATTGCATCAGTATACTCAAATAGCACAACACTGGTGAATAAATATACCTTGGCCAGCTATATTTAGCATGGTGGCCATCTCGGAAAACTCGTTATTGTTATTTGGCCTAATATGTTGTTAACATTTGCTAATTACAACACAAAAGAAAGCAATTTGAACTGAACTGAGCTTACAACAATTCAATGTTGACACATTCTTTCGGCACCTTATCCTCCGGGCTTTATTTCATCAAAGAATAAGGGAAAGGATTGCGAGTGTTTTCATTATATTATTTATGGGGGGTTTATGGTTAGGTCAAGTGCTGTAAATGAGAATGAGAAAATTTGCACCTCCCCAAAAAAGGTTTTACACGTTTTTTCCCAGGGGGGGGGGCGGCGGACCCACCGGGCCCCATTGGATCCGCCACTGATTGTGTGAGAGGGAGGGGGTGATCCTAAATCCCAGATCTTAATTAGGACACACATTTGGGTTCGGCTTCTGCTGTTACTATTAAAACCTTATTTTTTTATCGCTTAACTTATTCAACAGCTGAGCTTTTACAGCCTTTTCTCATATTCACAATTAGAAATTGAAAACTGAATAATTCTAGAAAATTGTCATTAAATAACAAGTCACGTTTCCTCTCTATCATCTGTCATTTATTTTTATGATTTGAATTTCTCTATTAATACGTCGTCTTTCTGAAATGAAAATGAGAAGATCGATTTCTATATATACACAGAGTAAGTCTCGAGTAGAAATGAAAAGACAAAGTGTAACACTATCCTTATTGCTAATGAAAGAGTGCCGAACTTGATTTGACTTTGACAAATCCTGTATGGACTAAGTTCGTAAATGAATGACCAAAGACGAATTGATTATGAGATGTGCAAGATCATAGATCACGAATTTTGGGGATGTAATTGAATTGAATTAAAATATATACGTGTTCCAAAAAAATTTTTTTTTTTAAATCACAAAACAAGCCTAATTTTAGGTTATTATTAAAAATGTAATGACTTGTGTAGAATGATTCCCTAGGAAAATAGGAGTGTTATGCACCCACCCCTCAGAAAACACTCATCACACTAATCCCAACGAGAATAACAAGTTTATACTTCATCATTTGCCAGCACATTTGAATTTAAATATATTTGGGATATCAAACAAGTACTATGTCCCATTTGCAGGCCCCAAAAATGAAAAGGTTCAATTCCAACGGCATTTGAAAGACAATACTAATTTAGAACTTACCTCAAACAAAAGGGCTTGAAATGTCTTTTTGTGGGAAAATGAGGGCCGTAAGTTGTCAAATCAAATTTAGTGATCACGGTCGTTTAATTAAATAGTCCAATTTTCAGACCATTGTACCGATTACCGAATGGTCGTACGTTTTGTGCTGCGCAAAGATTCAATCGGTTTAATTTTGGCCATTACAAGAAGTGGGTTATTGATGTAGCTCATGAAACCTTTACAGCTCATTTTATGTATGTTATTACCAAAGAAAAGAAAAAAAAGGCCAGTTAGTCACTCAATAGTGTGTTCCTTGCATACTTTGAATACTAGGACACTGCTAACGTTAAAGACCCTGTCCGAAGTGAAAAATGAAATAGATGAATTATATATAAAAGGAAAGCTAACAAGCCATAGATTACACTAATACCATTTATATGCTACTTTAGTGCCTGTCAGACGAGTAACAGCTCTCTGAAAACTCGAAATCTAAAACTTTGAAAATCGGGAGTTGAATTGATGACATCATCTTATGTGGAGTACGCATATTCACAATGACTTTGCATTAATTAAGCACGGCTCATCGCCTCAGCTATATAGGCGAGCCGATCGGTGCACATGTTATGTCGTCACTGTAACTTGGAGAGGTGCGGAAAATAAGGTTTTGATTCGCTTTTATGCAATACTGAAAGGGAAAATATTTTTGAATTCCTTTACATTTGTATTCTATGTTCATTCAGCTTTCCATTGATAAAAAGTTGAATTTTCATCGGATAGTGTCTTTAAAATTTCACAGATGGGACATAATTATGTGGCATATTTATAATTCCTACAAAGTTCTACAGAATAAGATATTGGCTGCAAAAGGGATACACTATCTTTAATGTTATTGTAACATTCGCTCCTCTCCTTAACCCCTCCCCACCCCACCCCACCCCACACGTCCCACCTCCTGACATAAAGCCGGGCTTTCATGCTGGGTGGAAAAGGCAAAACAATCAGAAAACAATGTCTGAAAAAGACAGATTTTCCATAAAGTTCAAATGATTCAAATTGTCGTTCGTTTTGATTTATTGATTACCAATTGATTACCATCGACTCTATATTTTTTCTTGACCTTGACAGACTTCACCATGGCCTTTATCGAAATAGGTTACGCTGCACCCCAGCCACCACTGAATGTTGACCCTGAAGTTGGGCCGTGGACTCGGGTGAGACACCAATGTTTATGCCGTACACAGGGAGGTTTTGGACCCCGGTGCAAGAGAGACACCAGGCATCTCTCAAGAATTTGTTGTCAACATCGCCTTAATTACACAGATGAGGAGTGAGTACTCTTGTTGAATTGTCTTATATCAAGATGCATTAATGCTGTATACCACATTCAGTATCATATTGTAAATTGAAGTGACTGAACTTTCCATCATGGCCAAATGCCAAATTTTAAAATCTTCTACAGGGTAAAAACGGAGAGAAAAAAAAGAAGTCTATTTAAACTTCGGTGGAAAGAGCTCTATAATTAAGCACCGTTTTATTATTGATATTATTATAAGTACACAAAAATAAAATCACATAACAAAATAATTAAAAAATACAGATATTCAACCAGAAATCTGGGTATAGTTAGGTAAATGATATTACAAAATTATTATTATCATCATGTATAGAGCGCTACTTTCAATCAAACTGGGAAATTACGTTACTGTAGGCTTAAAGAAAACTATTAATGCTAAAAAGGCACAATCTGTACAGAAAAATACATCTTTGACTAAATCAAATTCGGCCATTAAAAATAAAAGATGTATTGTCCTTTGAGACCGACCTAAAAATCTGAAAAGGCTCTGTTCGGCTTTAAATTAAAAAAAAAAAAATCACAAGTAAACATGAAAAAAAAAAAAAAAAAATCTGACCGTCCCACCCATGTTTTGGCACTTAAAGGGCAATAAAACATTTTTAAGGCCTAAATATCGTAAACAATAACATAACAATATATTTCAATACAAATAACTGGCTTTAAAATGAGATCAAATTGTAAAGATACATGATGTACCATTTTCAATGACACTTATGGATTCACAAGTTTTGATGAATTTTGTCTCCGAGTGAAACCCCATTCATATCTGATAATTATATCAAACATAATCAACTTTGTAATGACACCACAGTCCATCATTTTCAGTCAAACTCTTGGTTTTGAACTTCTTTTGACAGGTTTATACTTTTATTGCTCATAACTTTTTAAAGTAAATATTTAAAAGAAAAGTTGAAACAGAGTCAGAAAATGTACTCGTCCATTTTACCGTTTGATAGTATCTTTCTCGTTAGCATCATTATTAAAAACGTAAATCTAGTTTCTGCAGACCTTTCAAAGTATTCATAAAGAAAATGGTGGAAATATTTATTGCTAAAATATTGTATTACTATCTTTTATAATAGTGGGTTTTTTGTATACAGGTAGTGCTCACATCTGTAAGACATGAAACTCCAGGCACTCTGCAATTTTTTTTTTTGGCTTTAGCAAGGCTGCCATTACGGCGCTCTAGCATTTGAAGGAATTAATTCCTGCCAGGTACCCATTTACCTCACCTGGGTCGAGTGTGGCAAATGTAGATTAATGACTTGCCAAAGATCATTAGTGCCGCGGTGGAACTCAAACCACGGACCTTGTGATTCACAGTCCAATGATGTTTACACTCGACCACGACACTTCTCATAAATTATGAAAGTTTTACATTTTTTTCTGCAATGACCTCCCGTTGAACTTATACCTATATTGCATATGTTGAAAAATAATCCCACCATCTTGAAAAGATGATTTTTGGTAAAATCAGAGAGATATACATTGGTTGGTTCAGGTGATTGTCTATACACACACAGACACACAGATATGCTTTAATAATGTTCAAGTAAATCATTCCAAACATTGGCAGGATCATTACTGTAGCAAATCGACTATCACCTGATCTAGTTTTTTTTTAAAATAAATAATAATAATAAAATAATAAAAATGTTACTTATAAAGCGCTTACCACTGAAGTCTCTAAGCGCAAAATAGACTGATATACAATTACATCTTATACAAAACTAAAAATGCAAATAAACTTACAAATTACAATACGTATGGAATACACATCAAAGTGAACAGAGTTAATCATCGAACGCAATTTTGAATAAATGTGTCTTGAGACTAGTTTTGAATAGGTTAACCGTTTGACAGTCTTTTTTACATTTAAAGGCAATCTGTTCCAAAGTTCAGCAGAAGCTTTGCAAAAGGAGCGATTTATATTCATAAGGTTTATAAGGTTCATATTTATTGTCAATTTAAGTATGAAGATTGGTGGTATTTACATTGTATATGAACATTTATATGGATACACATATAACCATATACATTCATTCATACCAACAGACAAATTTAATGAAACAATTTTGAGTTGACAGAAAACAAAAACAATGAAACATAGATGTAGTTATGCATGAAAAATATACATATATACAGAGTGAGGTGTATACAGGTATCAATGATGTCTTGTGTTATTATAATGGTTATTAATATCATTATTGTTATTATCATCATCATTATCCACTACATTCAACATCAAGTGTGAATCACGTCCATTGGTAACAATCACACTATGTATACATATTTTTGTTCACTCTGTATGATTGTACTCACAATGTTGCTTGCAATATGGCAAGGCAAAGCATCTACCGTTGTTCCATCATAGATTGGAAGAGTAAAATATAAATTTAGTTCTTATCACAGAAAAAACAAGAGGTCATATAATAAGATAGGACAGAACATGGACAAATGATGCACCATGATTACAAAATACATTCATTCCATACAAAGAACTAGCACTAATGGTTCTATACAGCCCATGTAAATATATATATACAAATGATATGATATGATCTTTTGAAAAGTCTGACATGTTCAATAACTTATTGTATTTTGACATTACTTTTTAGTCTTTTTATCATTTTACTGAACATATGACTAAGATGTTTTCAGCAGTTGTTACTATAAGTCACTTAGCATTTTTGATATATATGCTATCTTCTTCATACTAGGATAGAGGAGTTGATACGTCGGAGGCCTATAAGATGCCAAGCTATGACCCTGAGAGGCCACCAGTGCTCCAGGGATGGAAAAAGACGACACGGATTGATGTATTGCAAGCAGCATTGTAAGTACAATCATACAAGATTAACAAAATTACAATTTGTTTTAATGTATTCGGTAAACTATCATGAACTTTCAAATTAAAAACTTGTTAGATGTAAGCTGTAATTAAATTTTTATTAGAGGACATCTTATTGATTAAAAATGCCAAGTAGCATGCAGTTGTGAACAACTAAATGGTCATAAACATTTCACATCTTGAAGGGCATCATTGTTTCCCTGACTACTATCACTTTTAGCAGCAAACTTTTCTTTTGAACAATAAGTTGTATGCCTTTTATCTAATTGAGCATTATGAGGACACATGGATGTATATAAAATGGATGACCAAACCGACATAGTACATTTAAACCATAAATGATATAACCAGTTAATTACCAGTTCTGGGTATGATGAAAGTATTGTATGGTAAAGTTGTTTCAACTTTTTTCTAAAGCAGAAACCTACCTAAAAGAGACACGATGATCAGGGGGTCATTATGGCTTGGCCTGCCCTTTTCCTTCCTCAGTTAGAACTTACATATACTGTGTAATTAAAGTCTCACCATGCATGTGATGAAGCAGAGCCAATTTATCTATATCCAGACTCCATCTTCTCTACTGTTAAGGTTGAAAGGTATCATACTAAAAGGGTTCAAAGAGAATAAATCCTTCAGGAATCCTTCATACAAAGCTGACCTGAATGGACAAAAATTTCAGAGAATGATTTACATAGTGAAAGCTTTGAAACAATGACACAACGTTGTGCCATTGTTTCAAAGCTTTCACTACGTAAAGTCATGATCACTGATCTCCTATCAGCGATTTTGTTGTGATGGAGACAGTTACTTACAAAGCCCCATTGTTCACAAATTTATAATATAGTATTATGAGAACGAACCAAAACAAAAATGTACAAAATACTTGTCTGATATTGGAGAATAATGTCTTTATGTAGTAGTGCCCGACAACTCTCCTGTTAGTTCCAGCACACAAAATTACTAAAATGCCAATTTTTCAAAAAGTATAACAGTCAGGAGAGTCTGTCACAAATATATCACAATCAAATTGCCAATTTGAGATTTGCATAGAAAAAGTGATCACATAATTCAAACATTCATAACTTTCTGATAATTTACCCAATTTGCCAATTTCCTTCTGTTTTGTCAAGCTTTCACAAGAGTTAACTGATTACCAAGGTTTGATTGTCTTTTAAGAGTAGATAGTCCACATGTTAGCAGGTTAGAACTTCATATCGATTGCTGTGTCATTTTCAAGTATTACCATAGGAGCACATTACAATGAAGGGTGTCATAATAAAACAAATAATCTTGAAAGTTACACTTAGCTAAACTAAATACATTTATAACTAATATGGATTTGATTATTAGTTGTAGATAGGAAATAATTATGATTATTGGTGATTATTTGATTATGCCCATGTATATCAATTTAAAAGCAATTGTGTAAACACCCCTACGTTTTATTATAAACCTAAAATTATACATCTAATACTGTAAAAGTTGTACAAAAATATTTCCCATAACATACATGTATATACAATTATTGATCAACTAATTTTAAATCCCCACGATTACAATATTAACAAATTAACAACTGTGTTATTGAATTATCCAATTTCATTAAAAATGTCAACAATCTGTTTGTCTGGTATTTCAAAGATGGGTTGAGGGTTCGAACCCCAGCCTGGCACTAACATCATTTGGCAAGATATTAATTAATGTACATTTGGCAGTCTCTACCCAAGTGTAAAAGAGTAGCTGACAATTGCGGCTTATGAATATGAGCAATATTGATTCTAATATTGGCACACTGGGTAAATAGGACCCAATTAGTATTATTCTAATTCTTTGAATACATATTAGTAGGCCATTAAATATATTATAATTCATACTCGCTTGCCTTCTAACAAACTATTACATTCACCTGGTACAAGTTATTGTATCTCAATAGGACATGCTGATTGCATACATTAGATGTTATTAAACTAGTCAAACAATTTGGCTTGCCTGACCAAGGAAGTATGTACGCAATCAACATTTGGCTATTGAAATACAATATTGATTATAATCTTCATGGAAGTAATAGGTTCTTACTAGTCATTTGACAAAGAGGTATACTTTAAATGTGATTGCATTAGGAAAGTGGCATGTGGAAAGTGAAAACAGGGGAATCGATAATTGTGTGTACATGTATTTAGGTGCAGGGTGTCTGACCTCTCACACTCCATTAAACATCACATTCACACAGACAGTAAAGCTATGGTCACAAATCTGAGCAGCGACCGACCAATCAGTAGCCTGCTCGGTCGTTGCTGGAATTTAGGCATCGCCAAGCAATTAGGTCGGTGCCGGGCGGCGACCGCCCAGGCACCGAGCGTATTTTGGGCGGCGAGTGAAAAGTGAGCAGGCGCTGCCCAAATTTTAACTCCGCGCTCAAACTTCAGCGGCGACCTAGCGATGCCCTAAAATGAGCGGTGCCTGGGCGGCCGCTGCTCGGTGGCCTGGCAGCCACCAGGCAGAATTGGTTACAAAGTCGCCGCTCGGCCGCCGAGCAGGCTACTTTTGGGTAATGTGACCATAGCATAAAGCAATGAAAAGAATAAAGCAAAATCAACCATGTCTGATCAGTGTTTTAGGGACTTCTATATAGCATAAACCAAATGGCCGTATAAGGAACACATGCGCATGAATATTCATCTCACCATATTCAAATATTTGTAACAGATTCGGTCTTATTCAAAAGCATCTTAGCATTAGTTATAAAATAGGGATCAATGAATAATATCCGGCAAAACCCAGGAGTGGAGCCCTGGATTCAAATACCAAAATCAGTGGTATATGGTCTGTACTATTTCACAGGAGTGTATTTATATCCTAACACAAGACCACAGATTATATTACATTCTCTTATATTTTGTTACCTCATTTTTTTGTTTGAATAACACATTGTAAGGACTACTGTTATTTAAAAGTGAGGATAACCACAAAATTCCTTTAGCTGCCTCAATTACATTACTATATAAAATGCTTTTAGTAAGAGAGTTAACTTATGTTTTCCCTCATGTTTTTTGTTTCACAGTTAAAATTCACGCCGGCCCGGAGGCTCTGTCTGATTCTGATGGAGACTAGGAACGCGGCCGGTAAGTTAACTTGATCAACATTCTGAAAAATGGAGATGTACGTGAAACCATTAGAAATGGTATGCTGACATAGACAGGCACGGATCCAAGGGGGCCTTACCTCCCCGCTCCCCCCCCCCATCAAAAATATAAGAGAGAAGTAAGGAAAGGGAAAGAAAAAAGGAAAAGAGGATATAAAGGGAAGGAAAAAAAGACGAAGAAGAAAAGACAAGTAGAGGGATATCAGTTGCAATTTTTCTGCCAACAACAGTCAGGCAAGAAATATGCTTATTAAGAGGCCTACATGCCAGGGCCCGTGGAACGACGGGGAATTGGGAGCCTTGAGGCCCCCCCCCCACTTTTTTTTAAAAAGTACACTGAAGAAAAATAGAAAGAAAGAATAGTGACCTGCCAGTGTCACAAAATAATGAGGCATCAAAAAATGCTTTTCTGACCGTGATTAAATGCTTAAAACCCTGAGCTTCCGGGGGCTATGCCCCCTGTGTTCTAACCTAAGACGGGCCCCTGCCTGCTCATCTGACGATAATTTAATGCCTAAAACACCTGAGCTTCTGGACCCCATGCCAATTAGTGACCTGCCAGTGTCACAAATAAGGTATCAAAATATGCTCATCTGACCGTAATTAAATGCCTTAAACCCCAGAGCTTCCAGGGGCTCTGCCCCCTGGACCCAACCTAAGGCCCTAAGGCGGGCCCCTAGATACTCATCTGACAGTAATTTAATGCCTAAAACCCCTTACCTTCTGGGGGCTCCACCACCCGAACCCCATGCCAATTAGTGTCTTGCCAGTGTCATAAATAAGGTATAAAAACATGCTCATCTGACCGTAATTAAATACCCAGACCCCCTGACCTTCCGGGGCTCTGCCCCTTGACCCCACGATAATTTACACTATGCTCTACCTGGTCGTAAATACTTAAGCCTCCCCCAATCACTTTGAAAAACATTTAGCGGGGCCTGCATCTGCATGTAAGAGTGGGGTGATGCTGTCTGCCCAAAAACGTTTTTGCTCATTACACCACTGCTGGTCACCATTAAGTACCAATATTTGGCTCGCATGATTTAAAATTTGCCCCCCCCCCATATAAGAAATCCTGGATCCGCGCCTGGACATAGATATCTATGACTATACTGCTTTGATCATGCTGACAACTATGACTATATCATCTCCTTTTTCCTATACCACAACTCCATCTTTATTGTTCAAAAAACTTTAACCAATTTTTTAAAGCCAATGTAAGACAAACACTCTATTGGTAGAACAGTTTCTTATTTGAGATTCAAGAGTGGCACAATTCCTAAATATTCTGACATGCACAGATATTTTGTTTAAAGGCTTAGGTGACTGTTGGATTGAAAATTTAGAAGGTTGACACAATTCGTGGGTATGTGTACTATGCCACTTAGGTTTCAAATTGGAGCACAGACTGGTTGTGCCACCTTATACATGCATTTGCATATGAATGCAAGATGATATGGTTTTAAATTGAATGATTTGTTATATTCTCCTACAGGTAAACATAAAGAGCAAGACAGGTACATCGCTATTTATCATCTAACAACACCAGCCTCTCAACCATCTGCCCTATACCATCATCATCTCTGCAGTTTTCCAACCAGTTCTCCCAACACCTTCCAGCCAGTTCTTCATCATTTAACAGGTATACCAACCTTCTTCACAGCCAATACTGCCATTTGTTTCTTGATAGTCTATATACTTATTTATCTCAATATTCTATAAACTTGTTTATCTCCACAGTACCTTGTCACACTCAATTACCATTGTATTTCCTGTACCTTGTCTTGCTCTTTTTTATGTGAATTTTTAAGTGTTGCTTCCCATGGCAAGAGGTTCACTATTGACAAAGACTATATTTGTGTGGTTACATAGAACCACCAATGTTCCATTTCTAATTGAATGTGCGATATGTACTATGTTGACTATTTTGGCTTCACATAATATTCAATGTCTGTTTCTCATTACACAAACAACCATTCATCATTATATAATCATATATATATATATATATGTACATTATGTGGCTTCCTTAGGCCAAAATGCCACATAATGTCTCTTCCTTATTTCATAAACACATATTACATCCATTTGTTACACAATCATATATACATATTCACATTATGTGGCTTCTTTATAGGCCAAAATGCCACATAACGTCTCTTTCTTTTTCCATGAACACACATTACATCCATTCATCATTACACAATCATTCACATTATGTGGCTTCCTTAGGCCGAAATGCCACATAATTTCTCTTCCATATTACACTAACATACATTTACATCTATCTATCATTATACAATCATATACATATGTACATTATGTGGCTTCCTCGGGCCAAAATGCCACATAATTTCTCCTCCTTATTTCATAAACACATATTACATCCATTCATCTTTACACAATCATTTATACATATTCACATTATGTGGCTTCCTTAGGCCAAAAAGCCACATAACGTCTCTTTCTTATTTCATAAACACATATTATATCCATTCATCATTCAGAATCATATATACACATGTACATTATGTGGCTTCCTTAGGCCACAATGCCACATAACGTCTCTTTCTTAATTCATACACACATATTATATCCATTAATCATTACACAATCATATATACATATGTACAGTATGTGGCTTCCTTAGGCCACAATGCCTCATAACGTCTCTTTCTTTTTCCACAAACACACATTACATCCATTCGTCATTACACAATCATATATACATATGTACATTATGTGGCTTCCTTTGGCCAAAATGCCACATAACATCTTTTTCTTTTTCCATAAACAAACATTACATTCATTCATCATTATACAATCATCTATAAATATGTACATTATGTGGCTTCATTAGGCCAAAATGCCACATAACATCTTTCTTTTTCCATAAACACACATTACCCCCATTCGTCATTACACAATCATATATACATATGTACATAATGTGGCTTCCTTATGCCAAAATGCCACGTAACGTCTCTCTTCCTTATTTCATAAACACATATTACATCCATTCATCGTTACACAATCATATATACATATTCACATTATGTGGCTTCCTTAGGCCAAAAAGCCACATAACGTCTCTTTCTTATTTCATAAACACATATTATATCCATTCATCATTCAGAATCATATATACACATGTACATTATGTGGCTTCCTTAGGCCACAATGCCACATAACGTCTCTTTCTTAATTCATACACACATATTATATCCATTAATCATTACACAATCATATATACATATGTACAGTATGTGGCTTCCTTAGGCCACAATGCCTCATAACGTCTCTTTCTTTTTCCACAAACACACATTACATCCATTCGTCATTACACAATCATATATACATATGTACATTATGTGGCTTCCTTTGGCCAAAATGCCACATAACATCTTTTTCTTTTTCCAAAAACAAACATTACATTCATTCATCATTATACAATCATCTATAAATATGTACATTATGTGGCTTCATTAGGCCAAAATGCCACATAACATCTTTCTTTTTCCATAAACACACATTACCCCCATTCGTCATTACACAATCATATATACATATGTACATAATGTGGCTTCCTTAGGCCAAAATGCCACGTAACGTCTCTCTTCCTTATTTCATAAACACATATTACATCCATTCATCGTTACACAATCATATATACATATTCACATTATGTGGCTTCCTTATAGGCCAAAATGCCACATAACGTCTCTTTCTTATTTCATAAACACATATTACATCCATTCATACAATCATAAATTTTCACATTATGTGGCTTCCATTTTTGATAAGCCACTAATAGAACACACAATTTGTCTTTGTTGGATGCATCTATAGAGAAATATATTTCTTGAGTTCTTGTTGCAAATCACCAGATAAACCTCGATTGAGTCAGTTATAAAGACATTATCAGAGCAGCTCAAATTATGAAAAACCCAAGAAAGTGGTGTTGGAGCGAGAGAGTAAATAAATAATTAAACTCTGCAATAACATTTCTGGCAAGTGCGTCGTCCAAAAAAAATATTTTTATCTTTAAAAAAAATAATTATTGGCAATTATCAAGAAATGGAAAAAAAGACATATACAAACTATAAGAGAAATAGCAGTGTTCAGTGTGCACGATTCAGAATGATTACCCGACTGATTCTACCAGATCCATATTCTGCAGTGAGGAGGTTGAATTTATAATCATTCTTCATGTTGGTTTTACGTATCCATGTAATTCATGCAATTGTCTAGGATCAATCTAATTAATCATGATTGTTTGAACTGTTTACAAAGTGAGTAGTGGGACGTATTTTACTTAACATAAAAGATGCATTGTTCAAAACCGAATACCACATTTTAAATTGTCAGCCATGTCATTATCTATCTTTATTGGCCAATGTCATTCAATCTCCCTGGTAAAAGCAATATGCCTCTCTGATGCACTTCCCCATTCTAAACATTTCCAGGAATGATTTCTCACACTGAAAAATATGCCTGTCAAAACAATGAAAAATGGCCTTCCTATGCTTTCCTAAAAAATGATTGTTTCAAGGGATATAGCTTTTGGGGCAGGGGTTAAAAAAATGGAAGATGGAGAGATGGTGGGCAAAATGGGAAAAAAGGAGAGATGATACAACCCCAGACTACATAACTTCATGATGCATGTCGATCATCTACCCCATAAGTTTGGTACCCCCACCCCATGCCCAAAGTTCCCTTCATAGGTCTCTTGTTACAATACCAAGTATGGTCATCTTCAGAGATGCTTGTATGTCATGAAATTATATTATCAATGAATAGATTTATTTCATGTAAATCTGTTTAAATATCCCAAGTGATTGACATTTATATGTGAGTCATCTTCCAGAGTGTCTTTTCCGAGTTCCAAAGTCTTGATTCAACCTAGATCAAAATTGTGGCTCAATCTTTACAATATATGCTTTTTGAAATAATTCTTAACATTGCACTGCAGTTTTGTTCAGGGTATACAGTAGATATGGATCAGCTTATTAAGAGGTCAAATTTAAGAAGAAAATGAATAAATTAAATAATAGCATTGCCACACAGCCCACAGTGTAAATAATGGCATTTTAGTTTGTTGTGCATAGCATGTCATATTTAAAGATGCCAGCTCTTTATTGGCTGAAAGTATTGGCTCTGTTCAAGTACAGAACATCTGCTGCTAATAAATACTCGCAAATCATAAAATGCTTCCGATTGACAGGAGAAGAAACTATAAAGTTGAATGTGATGCTACAGGCAAAGTGGGAAAAATCTTTCCACCTGAGAAATTGATGAAAGAATACTTATCTGAATATGGAGTAAGCTTGCTCTCACAATCAGTGCCAGTACAAGCAACATTTAAATGCAACACGAAGTAAAATAATGGCAAGAAGTACCATATTGACACTGTTGCATGAAAGGAGGACCTCACCCATCTATGTGAATAAGCAGGAGGAGGAGGGGTGGGGGATATTCTTGATGACTGTGACTTCTGATGGATTTGAACAAATATTTCCTTACCAGACAAACGGGTATTGATGGGGGTCTCTTAAGTTGTAAAGTTGGCATGCTACCTAGATACACTCTTGAACTGTAGGCATGAGCTCATTCTGTGAAATCTGTCAAGAATCTTAATTAGTCACATAGGAGTACTTGGTTGACTAAGGTACCAAGTAACTTTTAAGTTGTAAAGTTGGCATGCTACCTAGATACACTTTCGAAATGAAGGCATGAGCTCATTCAGTGAAACCTGTCAAGAATCTTAATAAGTCACATAGGAGTACTTGGTTGACTAAGGTACCAAGTAACTTTTAAGTTGTAAAGTTGGCATGCTACCTAGATACACTCTTGAACTGTAGACATGAGCTCATTCAGTGAAACCTGTCAAGAATCTTAATTAGTCTCAT
>BEXV01003130.1:25292-38759 GCA_003118195.1 Hemicentrotus pulcherrimus | reverse complement strand
CCCCCCCCCCCCCCCCATTTTTGTTTGGAAACTCTGGTTTGATTGATCTTTAACCAGTGTAGGGTCATAGTGTGATGCACTGCATAATAATACCAGTGCTTACCGGCCAGTGAATTTTGCAACTTTTCACTTTTGACCCTACCCCTTTTTTCTGATGTACCACTGATTCCACGGCGGCAAAATCGTAGCAAATGTGAGACCATTTTAAAGAAGAAAATATACTTGCTCATGATAATAAAACAATCAATATCCCACAAAAATAGAGATACAATCAGTTTTTCAGTTCATAATCATTGAGTTGATAAACTTTTACCTACAAAGTACATAAAACAGGGACTATTCTTCACTCTGCTTTTATAATAAATCCTCCATTTTGAATCTATTTATCATTTATGATATTCATTCACACTATATAATGGGGTATATATTGTACCTTAGAAATCTATCATACTCAATTTTGTTAACATAGAATGCACACTATAATACATGATACATTATTTATAAAGTTTCACTATTTAGGATTGACAATTTTACAAAAATCATTTGCATCAGGATTAGTGAATATTCAAAAATATGACATACATATACATATATAAAAAGACTAAATACTATGGTTATATAAAGCTTCTTAATAAAACTGTTACTTTGTTCTTCTTAGATCTGATTATGGCATAACAACATCAGGTTTTCATTATTACAACATCGCCTTGAGACTTTTTATACAATCTATAAAAGGTAGGGAAAAGAATGAAACTAAAAGGAAAAAACGGAAAGAGAATTCGTTCAAGAATTAGACGGAAAAAAGATACTGGAAATGGGAGGGAAAAAAAGTTTACAAAATGATCAAGGAGAAGAGGAAAAACATTATGACAGAAGGCAAACAAATGTCTGTTTAGAAGTAGAAGGGTGTTAAATCTGTATTCAAATATATAAGTGAGGGCCCTTTTGGCTCCAAACAGACGATATACCGGTACCTTAAAAATACATATGGTTCATTGTACAGATTGTGCACATATAACCTCTTTCTACCAAACAAGTTTTGTGCTGAATATTTACTTGTACAGTGCCTTCTTTACACACATCCTGTAAACTGCAGCATGTTTCTTTATCAAGTGTATTTCTGACAATGGTAATGTAGACATGTATTCAGTCTTGGTTGATACATCAGTTACACTTGTAGGAAATAGGTACTGTAAATTTAATAATTTTTCTCATA
Organism: Hemicentrotus pulcherrimus; assembly: GCA_003118195.1. Taxonomy (NCBI): domain Eukaryota; kingdom Metazoa; phylum Echinodermata; class Echinoidea; order Camarodonta; family Strongylocentrotidae; genus Hemicentrotus; species Hemicentrotus pulcherrimus. Next base: position 37,543 of record BEXV01003130.1, on the reverse strand, counting down.
TATATTCCATAAACTGATTACCGGTAAAAGTAACACTTTGTTTACAGAGATGACAGACAGGATTGTAGATAAAGAGTTGTAATCCTAGAGATTTCCAATTTCTATTTCAAAAATATCTCAGTTTGCCACTAATTGTGATTGCTACAGGCTTGAGGTATCGTTTCAATATTATCAAATGAAAACAAGGCAACAGTGAGATGTAAAGTTGATAGGTAGAAGGATAACGTTCATATATTATTTTCATTCGATGCATAGAGATTTGTGAATACATGCACAGTTCATTTCTTTCTTGGACGATTTAAATACTGACAATTAGTTAGCATGATTGTCTTGAATTCACTATAATATGTTAGGATATATCCATGATTCTATATATCACACAACTATCTTGATGCATAAGATTGACAAAATATACATGGCGAAATATGTTATTCCACAAAAATAAACACTATACAATACATTTAAAAAATATTCTTACTTTTTTACAGATAGTCAATGAACAATTATATCATTTTCATTACAGGGCATCATCTGTTTCACCTCCCATTCAAGGAACATATGTGAACCAAGCAACAATCAGTGCAACAGACTATCAACATGTATACACATGTTGAAATGCTATAAAACATGATCATCTTAATAAATGGCCGACATGATTCAGATAAAGAGATTCAAAACACACACTGAAATTTTTGCTATATAAACATTATCACTGTACATTTGGATAAGTTTAGGACCAATCTAAACTTGATAAAAAAAAAAAAAATATTGGTATAAAACTTTGGCATCTACTTGGATGATATATTTGGAAATGTTACTGTATATAAAGTATCATTTCTACTTATAATGGGCGTGAAAAGAAAGCATTTACTTTGCATAAATTTAATCTCAAAGCCAAAGTATCTTTTTTTGGAAGTATTCATATGGAAAGTTGGCAATTCCTTAGATGAGATTTGGCAATGCACATGTACCGGGTAAGTATCAGGAATGACTACGATACAGGGAAATATTGGCTTCCTTCAATTTATCATGCAAGGAATGACAGTGTTAGCATCAAAGTCTAGATAATTTAGCACTAGGACAAACTCAGCATGGTGCTGCAATCAGGTATTAAGAATTCAGTGCTAGCTGCACATATTTATATGTCTTGTTTACCCAGGGTAGCCTCATCAGTATTTATACTGTTTTTTCTGAGGGCCCTGTAATCACAGAACCACTATTCATAGCATTAAAAGTCATATGTTGTAAAATTTCACCTCGTGCAATTTCTACCATAACCACTTTACTATTTAACACATTCATATCAAATCATTTTTTTTTTCAATGTTGTGTTTTAACTACTCACTTCAAAATTCAAAATTCAACATTTACATGAGTGTTAGTGAAATATATTCAGATCTCTGAACTGTATGTCGCCGTCTAAAGTTTGTGCAAAGTCTGAGATGTCCCTAGTGCCAAGTTGTCCCAGAGTTGTAAGTGCTTCTCTTGGACCTCAGGCATGTTATATTCAAGCTAGAAATAGATTGCAGACATATTGATATGATAGATAAATGCAAACTGATTTTATTTTTAAAAAATGGAATTCCTGAGCATATCAGTTTATATTCTAATTCAAATTATCATGTAACATTTGTGCCTCATAAAAATTGGGGTCGGGAAGAAAAACATCAATTAAAGTTTCAAAGATTTGGCTGAACAATAATTCCTGAGTAATATTTCATATACTTGTGCCTCATCTTGAATATTCTAATATCTGTTCATTTGCTGCTCTGGTTACTGAATTGGTTTATGCCCATCTGCATGGCGAAACAAGGAGAAAGAAAATCAATGGATGAACGTTTTGATTCAAATCGTTCATCCATTGATTTTCTTTCTCCTTGACCATCATACTCTGGTAGCTGGATTAATGTAAATGTTAAACGTAAAATCCATATAAAAATGTTAAATCACACAGACCTATGGCAAAAAAGTTATCCTAGGGACTATTTGTATCAAAAAATTGACAGAAAACCCAATGCGTGAGAAAAAGTGGTTCTTGTATTAATGACTTGTCAGACCTTAATGATAACAATAAATTGTTACCCAACCATGACAAAGAACAAGGGCTCCAATCAATGAAAATTACACTGATAATTCCACATTCTCTATTCTCCAATGTTCTCCACCGTGTCTGCCTCGCCGAGCGTTAGGTTGCTGTTGTCCAGGATCAACTGCAGCATTCTCTCCATGTTATCATTCTGTGACTTGACCTGTTTCATCCTGTACTTGAGGTTCGCCACCGTGTCGCTGATGACCTCCTGCTGCGCGTGGATCTCGGCTAACTCACCCTACGATAGGAAACGATAGCAGTACATTAGAAGACATTTTGAAGACAATAAGAAGCTACGCAAGGAAACATTACAAGATATTTGAAGATAATAAGAAAGTTTCGCACTTGCCAAACTCACCCTCCAATAAAAAACAAATCATATTGGAAGATAATTTTGAATGAAAAAGAAGGTTCTGCAAGCATTAACCTCATGTAACCTGAACCATCCAATACTAAATCTTGAAGGACAAAAAAAAGGTTATTACTTTCCCTTTATTTCAAATGTAATAATAGTAAATATAGCTCAAGGTACATACGAAGTACTAGTACACATAGTATCCCGGATTTAGCCAAGCAACCCGAAGACACTCGAAGCATCACAACAACAAAATGACTACACCTGGGTGGATAGTGGCAGATGTACTTTAACAAAGATTGATGTACATTTTGGATCAAGTTAGATACAATATTAATAATACTACTAATAATTGGATAGCAACTTTTTCCAGGTTGTATAAATAAACAATGATAATGGTAATGGCAGCAAAGGTTTACTTGGTGACCAACCTTTTCTGGATTTAAGGCAGTTTCGATAGCTTCTGTGAGAACAAAGTCATACTCTCCCCTCAATGAAGCATAGAACTTGCTGAAGCTACTGGTAGAGAATCGATTGGGGTAGATTCTCTTTGTCTTGATGATGTAACGCCTCCAGATAAAGGACGGAAGTGCTTCTTGTACATCCATGGCCAGATCAACCTAGGAAGTGAGATTGAAAGGTTTACAATCATAATGTTATCAGAGTAAATATCATTAAGTGCATTTCAATTTTGTTTTTTGTTGGTAATATCAATTATTTTCAGGTACATGTACCATCTTCTATTAAAGATTTTCCTTTCTTTGAACTTAATCAACATCGAGAATGACGATGCTTCTGAAACCCATATCTTAAAGGGAGTGTATGCTGGTTAACGCGATTTACGTCTTCTTTTGGACAACTGCACGTAAACGAATGGACTTGACTAACAGTAGTCAGCGACACGGTCAGAGCGCTTTGGTTTCGAGTATGTTGCACACACACGATTGCTGTGGTGACTACGGACGACACGACCGCAGCGGTTGTGTCGTCCGTAGTCATGTTATACCCAATTGGCCCTGAGTCATGCCATGGGAAAGACACATATCTTGTCATATTACACTCTCTTTAAATGTACTTGTATAGGGACATGATTAGAAGTATTGATATGGTACTTGATGTTAAAGTTTTATTTCAATTTTAAATTCTATTTTCTATTTGTCACCTTTGGGAAATAAATTAAATTGTTGTGATCGTTCTTCTGTTTTACCAAAAGGTAAGGTTACATTACACCAAGTCTGGAAAATTTCATTCATGAAAACTTCCTGCCGTTTATAGAGCATCAGATGAAAATACATAATTTGTGAAATAAAAATTCAAGGGTACACATTTTCTGGATTTTTCTGCCAGTGTGACACCACTTCACTTCACATCAGATGCTTGCATGAACCCATTGGGAAAGTTCTTGTAAGTAAGGGAATAGTACAGTCCCATCTCCTTTATATAGCCCCCACTTATACGGATCTTATAATATCAACTGGACGTGATTTTGTAGCGTACATATATAATTTAACCCTATTCTTTCATTTACTTACACCTGAAATTCCCACGCAAAACTCGCTCAAAGCTCACTTAAAACTTGAGCGATGTACAATGGTTTGTTGGCTATGTGTACAATGTAGTTCGTAAGTTACTGGTATATAAATGTCATTGTGTTCTGTTTCGCAAATGAATTCTGCAAACACGAAACAAACATAAACAAAGTAGTTCCTCTTTCATCGTTGTTTTTTTCTCCTCCATTTTACTTCCATTCTAACTACCGGTACAATTTAAATCATAAAAAGCAAGAGCCCGCTACAAACAATCAATGAAACACATAAAGACATAACAAGTTTTGAGCATTTCTGGCATATCCAGATTGGTGCTGGTCCTGATATAACTTGATAAACAAGGTTGAAATTGTATGAATTTAAATAATCATTGTATTTCTCTTACCTGCATAGCAAGTCTCTGTAACTTGGCTTGTTCCTGAACTTCCTTGATGTCATCTACTGCCAGACCAACCTGTGAGTGAATGAAAATAAACAAAAGAACAATAAAAGATCCAATTTCCACTATCCTATGATGTATCTATATATTCACACTATTCCCACAGGAATATATTCATTGTGCAGAAATAAAAATGTATTTCAATAATTTCATTTTCTTTTTGTTTATTCCATTTCCAACAAAATAAAGAAAATACATGGGATTGCATTGTACATAGTAAAACAATGAAACTACGATGTAATTGTAATTGGTCTACAGTGTACAACAGGCATAGACAACAGGTTGGTCATGGAGGGGACTGCTAAAAAGACGGACCTGTAGATTGCAGCCCCCTATTTTGTATCAAAAATAAGGGAACGCACAAAAAATGAATGTGTCTCTCTCCAGAACCCCTGGTTACCAACGACCTCATTCACCTACTATGCATTATGGCATCTATATAGCTGGAATCCACTTTGCGTGTACACTGACTGTTGCTATTAGGGACTTTTAGATTTGGGTGAACTGATACCTGTGACGTCCATTCAAGGCAGTGCATTAAAAGAACGTCGATCGTAGCTTAGACCTATTGTCTTCATGCGAATCTAAAAGTCCCTAATGTCTGGCAAGTCTCTGACCAGCTTTTTGAGTTGTTCAAGAAGCATGCATAACATCCCTTTTATTATGAATCGATTCATAGTGGATTGGGGGAGGGGGTTGAATTAATCCTTGCATGCATCTTAATGTTGGCGCATAAATAAGTCTTGACTTTTAACTAATTGACTACTAAATTTTTGTATTCCCATAGACTTTATACAGGAGACACCTGGGCCCTGTTTCATAAAACTTGATATCAATTACAAGTTACAAGCTACTGTTATAAGCTACTGAAGTCAAGGCATCTGATTGGCTGAGAGCAAATTTATCATAGAAATTAAGCATTTGTTATAGATAAAAAGTTTTATGAAACGGGCCCCTAGTTCCATTAGACAATGGGTTTATAGCCAAGATTTAAAGAACTGACATCTGGATTCTAAATTTTGATCTGTACACAAACATGTAAGCTAATGCTGCTACATGAATGACTCTATTAAATAGATACTTTCTACTAACACAGATCTCTACACGTGGGGCTCACCAGTAAGTTCATGATGATGATTGACATGACGACCACGAAGACCACGAAGATGATGTAGGTGATGGTCTTGTAGTAGACGTTCCCAAGGAAGTCATCCTGATTGGTCAGATCAACCTCGGTGAGATAGTCTTGGGTGTGGAAGATGGAATCAAACTCAAACTCACCAATCATCATGACAAAGGTCTTTACCAGCGAGTACTCTACACGGTTGAATGGAGACTGTAAATAAAGGAATCAAACAAAGAGGATGTATTATTCCAGTAATAGACACCAATAAAGAGAAGGTTGAGTTCTGGGAAGAGGTGAAACATGATTTGTGAGCGTGGAAGAACATCAGATAAAAAGTGTTCCCTGAAAAGCATGGCTCTTCAAATGGATTTTTATGCCACATGTTCGTGTAGTCCCTTTTCTTTCTTCCTTTTCTTTTACAATGCATTCTACCAGAACTCAACTTTATCTTTAATCCTTTGGTTGCTTTCCTTGCCTCTCAGCATGGTCGCTCATTTGCCACATGCGCAATAAATTTTACTGCGCGGCATGTCATAGCTAGTTTGACCCCATTTAAATGTTAAGATCATCTTTCCATTTCATGAGGCATTTCCATCACATAAGATTCATTAGACCAAATACATGTATGAATGATATATACGGTGACAATAATAATAATAACAATATTCAATGTTTATCAAGTGCTTAATACATTGACCATGTCTCTGAGCGCTTTACATATATATTATTACCCAAGTCATCAGATTTTGGGTGGCCTGCACACAATGTATGCATATTTTCCACTCCCCGGGGAGCATTCCCGCCAGGCATCATTTTACAGAAGCTCTCAATGCAGAGCAAACTACATTAATGTTCACATCCTACCGGGTGAAGAGTGGCAAATGTAGATCAACGTCTTGCCAAAGGACATTAGTGTCGGGCTGGGATTTGAATCCCGTACCTTGCGATACACAGTCCCATGACTTATCCACTTGACCACAACACCTTCACAATTTAAGAGTGCAGATGTACAAAAGACTCTGTAATGTATGGTATGACATACCTGATTCATAAGGAGGGCGTAGAAGGCCAGTGCAAAGGCAATGATAAAGAGGACGAATAACACCACAAAGTTGGCAAAGGTCTTCAAGATATCTGAAATTATCAAGATAAAAAATCAGGGAAAAAAAATCATCAAAATGAAATAAAAGCTCACATCAATGTTAATACTGAACACCTACCCAATTTTTTTTTTCAGTGATAATTTCAATTCCTATCATTATAGAACCATTTGAGTGAAGAGTATACTACACCACATAGCTTATCGGAATTTGATCATTATAATGTTATTGCTGTGGGAATTCAGTCATTTATTTTTGTTCAAAGGGAAATTCCCCTCTATAACATTAATATTTTCTTCAATAAGCAGAGACAGAAATAGATTGTAGGATTTATGAACCCAGCATCTTTATCACATGTCAAATGTCACAAAGATCTTTGAATTCAAATTAAGCTGTGGGTAATTTGACTTTTGAACAAAGAAGCCAAGGGCTAGTCACTATCAATGGTAACAATGGGTCTAGATTGCAATTGGAGGCACTCCTCCAATTACAGTATGCCAAAGAGGTTTCAGCAGCAACTTTTTTGATCCAATGAATTTTCTACATCAAGATCAATTTCATCCGTCATTACCATTTATACACGACAAGCCCTTCAGCCTGTAAATAAATGAAATCACCTGTAAACATGACAACGTAGATGCCGAGCTGAGGAAACTTTCTGATGAAGAGAATTAGTTTGATCCAAGCTAGGAAGATTCCTGCAGCACCACACTGCCACTGCCACGCCTGCATGGTAAGAAGATGAATCAATAAAAACAGTTCAAGACTCAAATCATCTGGGGGAGGGGAGGGGAGACTAACATTTCATTGCTATCCCATACTAAATGTATGATCATCCTTTCATTGGCTTTTGAATGTGTATATGCAAGCTTTCAGAACGTAGCAATTACAATTTGATACCCCTGTTACACCAAGAAGACCGACACTAAACCGACCGCTCTTGGCCATTCAGGGTAATTTTCATTTGGTCCATTGTTTGGTCTATTGTCAGTCTGTTGTCAGCTATCTTGGTGAGACTAGGGTACATATATAAACCCCTTCAACTTTTATCATAAGTGAGCTTTGAACAGCTAATATCTTCTGACCTGTGCTGATTCGTTAATTTGTTTTGGTCATAAAATATCTCCAATGGGGAAGAGAAGTTAACAANAAGTAATGATACTTTGTTAAGTTATGTTAGTAATATTTTGTTTTCTTGGTAATTTGAGTAATGTTAATTCCATTAGTAATATTGATTTTTGTTTTAAGTAATTTTGATTTGTGTACATGTACATGTACAGCGCTTTAAAACATTTGTCACAAGCGCTATATAAATTTTTCATATTATTATTATTATTATGCATCATTTCCTCGGAGGCCATTCTCGAATCCTTCAGCATCCACCTGGGTGAGGTCAGAAACTATCGCACATGAATCTTCCTTCAATGTCTCCTTCAAATTTTGTTGAGGTCTGTCATGGAATTTGGTGCCAGCCACTGGGAAGTTATCACAAATCTTAACTAAAACCCAAATCTATATCGTAGGTGATCAGATGAAACCTGTGGCAAATTGTCTCTGGAGCAAAAGTGTGATCACCTTGAAGACTTACCTCTCTCAGTAGATTTATCCCAGCAAGCGCTATGATGAGCCAGTGACCGATCTCCCCGAAGACGAAGAACGTTGCATTGCTGTACGCCTCCATCCAGCGCGCATTCCCATCAAAGTTGAAGACGACCTTGTCCTCCCCGTTGGCGTCTGCGGTGACGTTGAAGTAGAACGGTGGAGGGTTGACCACCAGGTAGCCGGTGAAGAAGGTTAGGAAGCAGAGGTAGAAGAGGAGGGAGGAGTAGTAGAAGAATCGACCGTAGTTGCTCCACTTGTGATTGAGGAGACTTGTCACCAGGGGGTGGCCTAGCAGCTGCTCACGTTTGGATCTCACCTAAAAGGGGAAAAAAATGAAGATAAAGTTACCCTTTCCCTTTAAAGCATGTTTCACTGTGTCTCAAATTCTGAAACAAAATTCTGGCTTTAGCTCATGCTGCAATAATTGTAAACGTTTCAGGAACCCCATGACTTTTGCAAATCAATCGCCTGATGTCTGATTATCAAGATATTTATGATTGGAAATCTAAATTTTATTTGTTGTTATCCTAACGTTTTTTATAACACTACAACAGTCTTTTGGGGAAAATGAGTATAGTAAAACCGGTCACTCAATTTCTAAAAACTTTTTTGAGGCTCTTTGTGATCATTTTGAAGTGCAATTTTTTTAGGGCTTCAATATTACACCATATCGCAGACACTGATTACACGTAGGGCCGTGCATCTCAGATTTAACACTGCTAACCAATTCCTTCAACGACCACCTGTAGAGAAAGACGATGTATAAAGACCACATTTTCCATTTCCCCCTTGAATAGTGTTCTCATTGAAACATGTTCCAAAGGAGCCCGTTAGTTAACACCACCGCCTATAAAGACCGATTTTCTCTTCTCCCCTGAGAGATTCATTGAACTATGTACCCCTACAATGCAGGTGCCTCTACATTACTGCAATCCCTAGACGTAGTATTCCAAGGCAAGGAGAACATCTTAGACAGTCCTTTGAGAAGGATCAGGGAACATGAATTTCAGACTTTTCCAAGTTTTCATGGTTTAATGCTTATCACATAACATGTACACTGTTATAGAGAAAGTAGGGGACTACTCAAACATGCAACAATCTCTTCACATGTCATTCAATGTGGGTCACTTATGCATGTTATTTCCGGATTTCTCATAATATTAAGTGAAGAATAATAATTATAAATATTTATACTGCTCATATCCAAATCCATGCTCTCCCGTATATTTCCATTTCTACCCTATGGACAATCTTAAAAGATGTATCTTCTTTGAAAATAAACTTTCCCCTTGAAGTACATTGTAGATCCAACCCCTACATCTCCAATTGGAAAAAACATTTTTTTTATTTCAGATACTATAGGATGGAACTTACCATTATGACAAGAGGGTGGTTTTTCCTTATGGTTTCAGCACTGGTGGTGTATGGTGTTGCACTGTCCCTCAGTTGACCATTGTCTTGGAATGGCGAGTCTGAGCCCTCTGACCCATTTTCAGATAAGTTGTCTGTTTGGATTCAAGTCAACAATACAAATAACAATTTTAATATCGATTTAAAGGGATTAGGTATCTTTGTCTCAGATTCTTAACAAAATCCTGGATTTTAATACTAAAGCCTAATTGGGGAAAGGTGTACAGGTATGGAAAAAAAAACGGTCACTCAAAGATTTTAACTTTTTTGAGGCACTTTTTAGAGCTTCAAAATTACACCATATCACAGACGCAGATAACAGGTAGGGCCGTGCGATGTCAAAGTTGGACACTAATATAGCTTTTTGTTTTAAATTTGTAGCATTTAAAGAGAAAAAATAACATGTTCTTGAAGCAAATATAAATTGATATATCACCCGATGGTTTGCTATTTTTCACTGTAAGGTTCTTCTTTTGTTTTTCAAAATCTATTTTGGTCCAGATCAGTACAGAGTACAGAGATAACAAAATCCAAATGGATTTGAATAATGTAACAGGTATTTCTTCTTCAATATGACTTTCTTTTTACATTGCTTGCATAATGTACAATGTACATGACAGGGGTATAATTGTATTGTATTGTATCGGTTTGGTTTATTGAGATTTTAAAAAAAAACTCATTGAAAATGCAGCTAAGAGTTGGAGTTGTTCTATTTACCAAGTAAAAAGTACATGGCATGAAAGTATATTGATAATACATTACAAAATATTTAAACTAAACAAGTACTGTGTCTATTTGCAAGTGAGTTAAAAAAAAGTTTCATTGTTTATATAAAATTGCCATAATTTGTAAAACAGAAATCCTACTATACATGTTTATTGCGACAATGACAAGTGTGTATGGACATGAAGACTGAGAGAAATTGTGATTGTGATATTACATTTGTACATCAGAACATTACATAATTGTGAATACATTGATGTTGAACATATTTAGTCATTAGGGGTTAAATTATTAGATTATACATGCAAATCTGTATCTAAAGGTAGACAAATCATATTTGAAATAAATGAATATAAATATAAATTAGGCCAATCTAGACACATTACACAAGAGGCAGTTACAAGTATTAGAACAGTAGTTCACATAGCACTCAGCAATAAAAAAAAATGCTAACATTAATTAACTACAATATACCATGCTAATTTCATTTCATTTTTTTAAAAGTTAATGAACAAACATCACAACAATAGTGCCTTATGCAGAGTACATGTGTATGTAGAAGCAGCAGGTGAACAGCTAAATGAGGGGGGGGGGGTGGAGGGTGTTAAAGGATGGGATGAAATCTATAATCAAAAGTTATACTAGAACATTCGAAGTTGACTTTAATAATTGCCAAATAATCAATCTGTTTTGTAATTAGACTTTACATTCAATGGTAAACTTGGGATAGATTAAGATTAACAAGATCCTTTGTTTTAAATCTGTGATAAAGTGGAACTTAAGCAAATCACAGGGTATCACTGTTTCACTGTGTTACAACGACACAAAATTAATGGAGTGTAAGTGCACACTGTCTACAAGAAATGATTTAAAGTGATAATACATTATGAGAATGTTAAAAGCAGCTATTAAGACAACATGAACAAACTCTTCATTATAAAGCAGGATTTATCTCAAACACAAGATCTTACCTTTAACAAAGTGGCCTTAAATTTGTGACAGTATTCAGGAAATTTAGCAATTTTATAGAGAAATGATTTAATAAAAACAGATGAAAATATATTGCTTACAAAATTATATTCATTAAAAAAAGAAAAAAAAAAAAGAATTTTAATAGCTGATTTTTTGTTTTTTGGGGTGGCAGCACCAATAAGCAGTCTCCTCATCATGCAGTATTATCTATTCTATAAAATTTGTAAATGTGAACGTGAACTTGAACTTAAAAGGAAGGATGCTCTTCAAAATAATGCAAAGGAAGAAAAAATACTGTAGGCCAGCTTTAAAAAAACAGGATATTCTTTCTTCTTGTTTCCATACCATGCATATAATATTACAAGGCACAGGCAGCATTCTCTTTTTTTTATTGCAGAATAATATAAGAGAAATCATGAAGAGGATAATTTATAAATGCTACAGGCATCATATCGTTCCTATTTTCACAAAGTGACGGTAGTGAGGAAAATCTGCACGCAAATTGAATGCGATTTTCATTCACTACCGTCACTTCGTGAAAATAGGGACGATATTAGGTGATGCACATACATGTACATGTAGTATGCAACCATTCTGAAATAATATTGAGAATCAAGCCATTCGGAGCAACATTCAAATCTCATTTCTGCTTAAACTCTTTGAAGGCTAGGGGCTGGTGACTACAGAGCTAATTTTAAATTAAATTAATATCAATGGATTTCCGCTTAAATCTCTTTAGGTATTTTTCTGTCTATAATGTTGATAAATACATTTGTAGACCAGTCTGAAGATAACACTTGTGCAAATGACCCTAAATATCCTCAGACCTAGCCATGGGTGTTGATCCTTATGTAATACGAATGAATGAATAGATCATCCCCCCCCCCC
>BEXV01003129.1:21549-31844 GCA_003118195.1 Hemicentrotus pulcherrimus | reverse complement strand
CCCCCCCCCCCCCTCACTTTGAAAAAAACGTTCAGCGGGGCCTGCATGTAAACATGTAAGACTGGGGGTGATGATTTTTTTTTTCTGCACCCGAAAAAAAACATTTTTGCTCACTACGCCACTGCTCCCTCGTATCTCGCATTTCGCTTACCCCCGGTCATGAACAGAAATCGCCGCCCCTGGTGTGTACTCATCTTAAAGGGAGTATGTTTAACAGGCACATCTTATTCCAGCCTATTTTTTCTAGAATGTATATAGGCTAGTGCGGAAGTTGTCGGGGTCGTTTTAGAGAAACGAGTAAAGACATTATGTTCTTTCTCGCTCATGTTATGTCTTGTTGAGGTTCTGATTTTAATCGATATGTTCCTCTTATATTTTGTTTAGCTTTTCAATGTAAAATGTAATGGGTCCATGTAAAGTGTGAGATGTGTACGTAATGTTAAGACATTGATAGTAACAGATCTGTATGCATGGCACAAATCCCTTGACGTAATAGGTTTATATTACTTGTGCTCAATACCTCTGATTTGCTATCAAACTCGAATCATCAACATTTGTTATTGTCATAGCTACGATTATTAAATCTTGGCACCCCAAAAAAAACATTGTTTTAGTCAAATATCATAACTCATGGAATAAGGATGCAGTCTCGTATAATATTGAGAATGCAGAAGTGGAACTTGAGTTTCCGGATACATGTGATCATAGGTAAACCGATTAGAACTACGTATCAAATTGCTTGTTAATCATACAACTCGACCTCAGTCATTTTTTCAGTCGTATTATAAATTATTTATCTCAAATTTGTTGTGTATAGGTTTTATTGACTATTGACAATCGACGAAGATCTTTTCTTCTGAAATACTTTACTATGTGAACAAAAATTATGCTTTCAGCATTTTATTTAGTGTTTGAGTGGGATTCGTTTATATATATATCCAAATGTATTTACAATGTATACGTATGTATCATGTAGAGTGCAAAATATGTTAATTGTAATAATCAAGCTTGCTTGATACAGCAGATGATCTATATTGTAGTGCTTGCCTGTACCAACAAGATGGGGCTATTAACTTTTAGAATTATGAGATATAAAAACATGTATTATTACATAAATGTATTTGAAACGTTTATTTAAAGGTAAAGACCAGATTAGGAAACGCTCCCCTCTCAAAAATGAAACGGAAGCTCTTATTACCAATCCTGTGGAGTAAAAGAATATGTTTAGACTAATACGTGGTGATACACATTTTGCCGGGAAACCGCCTGCTAAGTGATATGTTTGGTAAATCATTATATCTATCCGAATCCGAACTGGATATATATAGAGTAGTCCTATACACATCTTTCTATTTTCAGTGCTGGTAACTTTACCAAGACTGGGCCCAATTTCTTATCATTTTGAATATTCCAGAAAACTTGCAGTGCACACCAATACTTATGCTAAATGATCAACCTTTTCTGATCGATTCCACAACGTTTCTTTCACAATGCAATCGCATGACTAAAACTGGTCTTTATCTTTAACTATAATGAAGAGAAATAGATTCCTAGCCTTCTGAAAGTACAGATGATGGGATATGTTATAGTATTCTGGTAGTGTTGATACAGGACTTTATGTGCTTAACATCGGTCAAACTCAATTACATTTACAAATATGACGATTTAAACATTTGTATTTTGTTGCAAATCATTCAAGAAAGCTTTCATTACTACTTTGCTGTTGGTTGCTGTGAGATAATAATTAAATTGTATGGTTTACAACTTAAAATAAAGAGAATCCTTTGTGATGTTTGTGAATATTATGATTTAAAACCAAATAATGCTTTGCAGTAGGTAGAAGGTTGGCAAACAGGAACGGTCTCCAAACTGGAGTTTGTTTTGTATGTATATGGCTTCAAAGCTGTAAATAATCGATGAACGGATGTCTTTTTGTAAAGAAATGGAAATTAAAAAAACAAACATACCAATTAATACAGGCGTAGCGATATAATAAAGAGTGTTTGGTTAATGCTCATGAATGTACTCTGTTTATCGACATTATGTCCAGGGTATTTATTCAAGTCTTGTGAACAGGAAATTAATTATACTATATTATTTTGTCAACCACAAATTCAGCCCAGATATATAGATTGCGGCTTATAATTTACATGTGGGGTCATGCGGGCCTTCAGTCAAGTTGTCAGACCCCCCTAAANAAGAAGGTTGGCAAACAGGAACGGTCTCCAAACTGGAGTTTGTTTTGTATGTATATGGCTTCAAAGCTGTAAATAATCGATGAACGGATGTCTTTTTGTAAAGAAATGGAAATTAAAAAAACAAACATACCAATTAATACAGGCGTAGCGATATAATAAAGAGTGTTTGGTTAATGCTCATGAATGTACTCTGTTTATCGACATTATGTCCAGGGTATTTATTCAAGTCTTGTGAACAGGAAATTAATTATACTATATTATTTTGTCAACCACAAATTCAGCCCAGATATATAGATTGCGGCTTATAATTTACATGTGGGGTCATGCGGGCCTTCAGTCAAGTTGTCAGACCCCCCTAAACCAATAAATATTTGAGGCAGAGTGGGCTTGGGCGGGAGACTGGAAGGTGAAAAAGTAATATAGTACTAATTGTAACCACCATTATATTACGCACACACTCACTCTCACCAGTGGCGGATCCAGGGGGCGGGGCCCAATTAACATGTGGATGAAAAATAATCAACGCGATTATCCCATCCAGTATTGTATTCAATTTAAACTTCACTATGTAATTGGGTAAAAAGCTGATAATTAAAAAGCTTTCAATCAAATTGCGCCTATAAAATTAACAGTAAATGATACATAAAGAGCCGTAAAAGTGGCCGTACTACCTTCCCTCTCCCCAGTTTCTTCCATTAAATATAATACCTAGCGTCGTACTGGCAGAGTAGCCAAATAATTCATAATCTGTTTTATAATAATCGATATATCAGGTCACGTGGTACATCATTATGAACTTCCGGAAAGGTCACGTATTGAGATAGATTAAATTGTTTTATGACGTAAGGTGCATCATAGTTCAGCGTCTCGTAATGTCCGATAAGGTCATACTTGAATTGACAAGGTGACGTTATCCGGCTAGCCGGCAACCAGTGATCTGTCTGTTGTGTAATTTGAGCATTCGGACCGTTATCCGTAATGAACCGGATAAATTCGTCAAATCGTATTCTCTCTTTGAGTGGAAAGTTCACCTTGGATAGTTGCTGATCCCGATATCGTTTTACAATAGTACCTCCGTATTGTCAGTCCCAGTGCTCGTTTCCATATACAAATTTATCGAGATAAGCTGAAAGCGCCCTCTCTAGGGGTTCCCGAGTAAACATGACTTTGGCGTACGTTTTCCACCGCTCCTTGACCTTTTCGGCATTTTGGATATCATTCAACTTAAGAAACCTCCATTTCCTACTGGCTTTTTGGGGTGCTTCTTGCAAAGGATTTAGGTCTGCTTGATAGAGCTTCGCCATGACTTCTTTCCACGTATTGTATTGTTGGCCAAGGACAAAACAAAATAAATAATGTTTATGCCATCTTGTCTCAAACTTTAGTTTTCAGTTTTGAAAAGCATGCAAACATTAAAGTACATACAAAGCTTTTTAAACTTGAACTGTATATCTGTTCAAAATGAACACATTTTTAGTTCATTATTTGGTAACAAATTGGGAAATAATATTTCACGTCTCTTCGGCATTATTTATTTGTTGCAAAACGGTCAAAATTAAATTCACTTCCCTCGTTTCACGTTATCAACAACAGTCGCTCCATGGAACGCGGCACATCACAATATCTATATATATATATATATATATACATATATATTGATACATTGTCACCGATGATTGACATTGTCTTAAAGCAGGGCTCCCACTTAGCCGAATTGTATAAGCGAGTTAAGGCGAGTTGTGATGAGTTGCCTCAAAGAGGCACTCGCAATAACTCGCGAAAGCTCTTCTTGTAACTCGGGATAACTTGCGACAACACGGTATGGTAAGGCGTAACTCTTTACAACATTCCAGGACTCAAATTTTCAAAATTTTCAAAATGTTCACTGATTCGTTGTCGCTCGAGGTGAACTCACTTACACTCGTAGTATACTCGCATTACTCGTAACAAGCTCGCGCTGCGCTCTTCATAAGGTGGCGAGTTGCTATGAGGTTTGAAGAGTGCAGCGCGAACTTGTTACGAGTAATGCGAGTATATTACGAGTGTTAAGCAAGTTCTCCTCGAGTTGCAACGAATCAGCGAACATGTTGAACATGTTCAAAATTTTGACTGATTCGTTGTTACTCGAGTTGAATTCGTTGTAACTTGAGGTGAACTCACTTACACTCGTAGTATACTCGCATCACTCGTAACAAGCTCGCGCTGCACTCTTCAGAAGGTGGTGAGTTGCTACGAGTTATGAACAGTGCAGCGTGAGCTTGTTATGAGTATTGCGAGTATATTACGAGTGTAGGCGAGTGCACCTCGAATTACAACGAATCGGCGAAAATGTGTAACATGTTGGAACGCTACGCTAAGCCATACAGAATCGTTGCGAGTTATCCCGAGTTACAAGAAGAGCTTTCGCGAGTTATTTTAAGTGCCTCTTTGAGGCAACTCACCACAACTCGCCATAACTCGCTAATACAACTCGGCTAAGTGGGAGCCCTGCTTAAGAAACACTTCACCTCCATTGTTATGCACACTCCTCAGTCGGTATTCGCTCACAATCTAGACTCTCATTCACACAAATCCAGATCTCTTGATACCAGTTTGCGACTCACATTGAAGTCTGTATACACACAAGAGACATTAATAATATACAAATCAACAACAACAACTACAAATTTGAGTCAATATTTAATGCAGTACAGTATCAGTAGTCCGTTAAAAAAAAAAGTACTGTACATATACATCGCATCATAGAGTGCCTCTTTGTCAAGCCAAGGCTCAAGGCTGGTTATTATCTTGTATAAGTGAGTATCTAAAATGGCATCTATTATTTTCTAAATGTCTGAATAATTTGCAACAGATTAAATGTAGAGAGGATTAAGCCAATAGGGGCCTGAAACTTCAAAATTAACTTACAATCAATCGTAAAGTTATTTTTTATATAGCCCTTCTTGCGGCATTTATTATACTTTATCATGATTATATCTATTAGTGACAGTAATTAATCATACGTTACCATTCATGATATAAAAGCTACCATCGATTGAAATATCCCGTGCTTTTCCTTAATGATGTATCAATAAAACAACATCTCAATTCGTCACAGTAATAGCCACACCAATATGAAATGATTTTACTGATCAGGCCATCCGTAGGTTTATAGGCCATTTAAAATCACATTGGTTTTTACAAGCGCAGATAAATTATGGTGTACAGAAAAGAAGGTAGTCGATTTGAATCTTTAAATCACTTAGAAAATTATTTTGTTGTTGCTAAAGGATTGGAAATGCTAAAAAGAATTTAATTAAGAAGATGCAATGATGAAAATACACTCAGTTGAATGGCGCCATCTTTGGAGTCATAACTTGTGTAATACATAGGCATTGCCATCGGTTATTGCCTCGTTTACCGTCCCTCTTTCTTTTCTATTTTCTTTTACCCATCCATGGTCACTGTGTCGTATTCTGTATTTCATCTCTACTAGGCGATTCCTTTTTTCCCACTCTCTCTTTGAATGATTAAAAATAGATGATGATCGTGATGATAATGATGAAAATGAAAATGAATATGATTATGAAATAATATTGAATGGTTGGTTATTCAGCACTGGGAAAAGATCAAACAATGAACTCTGACAAAATGATGAATTTAGGATTTTACATGATTTTATTTGAGGATGGGAATGCATTCCATAAATCTGAACCGTGATGTCTTTCAATTTAGGATTAATCAAATGAAAGTTCCGCGAATTCTGAGCAGGGTAAGTATGGGTAGTGTTATTTGATACAATGAAATTCTGAAATAAATCAGGAGGCAGGTTATTCATTAATTCAAACAAAAAAAAATCAAAGTCTGTCGAGCGTTTATATCAAAGATTGTCAATGTTTTAAATTAATAAAATAATGAATTTGTATGGGCTAAATAATGAAAGCCAGCACATATGCGAAGCGTTTTTTTGTTTAAATATAAATATATGATTAACTCAATTATGTAATGCAAAACTCCTACCATAAAAACCAAAAACCACTATGTACATAAACACGGATTGAAAATCCGTGATTAACTAACAAATCTTAAAGGTGAATTCAGCTTCTTTTGAAGGAAACTCGTCATTATACAGTGTAACATTATTTACAGAACACAAGTATGCATGTCTATGTACACGTGAGGTTGGCCTATTCACATTTGTCTTCCGAAACTGATGTTAAGTGTCAAATGCAGATAGATGCAAACACACGAACACACACATCCACAAGCTCAACGAAAGTGGCTAGATGTGCGTTGAAAAAAAAAAAAGACAAGAATGCACTTAATTTTTAAATCATATTGACCTTAAAAATCATATTGAAGTATTGCAAAGTTTTCACATTAATTCAATTATGACTGGTGAAACTGCAATTCTTAACAAGATAACTAGTATTTTGCCGGAGAAAACACCATACATGTACATCAGTAATACAGAAGATTTTTCTTATATAATAACAAGCCATAGTTTCAACATCTAATAACAAAACATCGGATTATTAACCATGAAATAACAAAGACAATACTGTTTAGTTGTACAAATTATGCATTTAGGCGAATTGAGGCCTGCGCGCACACACACAAACACACACGCAAGCTCGTAAATTGTACGTTAACACACATCGCCCGCGTTCGAGAGTATCTCATTTCCAAAGAGATCTATGCTCATTTCAGATCAATCGGATATATCTTTGTAGAATCGGATAAATATTTTGCAGAGCAATTAATTGACAGTTTCTTCCATGCATTTTGACCCGTTCAACGTGTTCTTTGTCAGCGGTGCACTATTTTGATTAGAGGAGTTTTTCCTGCAACTTCTGTAATTCAACATCAAACGCTGATTGTTGTAATCTAGGGGTTTACACTCTTGATGCAACAAAAAGATATTTTTCTGTGAATATATAACTTGAAGATCAGTCCGCGTTGTATTTCAAAATAAGACAGGTACGTAAGATTATTGACACTTTGGAGACTTTATCAAAGAAAACAGCTACATGTAGATCTATATAACAAGGTTTTCTTCACGTTCAATGTTTTGTCCATATCCATTTTTAATTCCACAAGAGTATAAATGTACAACAAACTTTAATTGTACCGAATTTGTATAGAATCTTCATTTTCAAAGAATTTTTGGAAAGGAATTTGTTTAGTTAAAAGAATTTATTCCTGATAAGCAGATTTTTTCATGAAATATCTGTTATGCAATTCTATTCAACTCATTTTAATTCAAAGTAACATTCATTTAAGGCTTAGCGTACATGTACTTTCTAAAAGCTTATATGTTTCAGGGGAAGAATATTTCAATCAGGTGAAGTGTTAATATAGTTTTAATGACTGCTCTGAGAGAAATAGATCTAGTTGTTTTTATACGATCAAGGGAAGGTTAAAATTGTGCTATTTCCCAAGGCATGCCGAGGGAAATAGCCCAATTGTAATCTTCCCGAAAGCGTATAAAAACAACTATTTCTCGAATATTAAAGCAGTCATTAATACTTTTATATGCCGAAATAGTCAACTTATGACACTATCTCGGCCTTTTTCTAGTGTACTGCACGGTTGTTTTTTAAGAGTGTACCTGTGAGAGTAGATCTAGATTCTAGTCTAAGCAAGATATTTTTACAATTTTGGGGGTGGGCCGGCCCTTTGGGGAATATGGAGAACAATCTGCGCTTTCATATGACACCTCACTTATTGAGTATCACCTTCAGGATCACGAGCAATATTAGTTTGAATCTCATTTTGATAATTAAAACATCGACCAATGCATCGACCAGTGGCAGAGCGCAGTGCATAGAAGTACGGTGTGTGCAATCTCTATGAGAAGGATCCTATTTTTAGCACTAGTCTAGATTTACTAGGTCTAGGCCTAGATCTAGATCTAATCTAGATCTCCTAGATCTATTCTGAATATTTTTATGGACAATTGTACATACCCTTTTTTGGCGTTCTTGCTGTCAGCAAGTCTTGCATCTGATCATCATCAAGAAGTTGAAATCTTGGGAGAGTTTCTTCAGCCATTTTTGCCTTATTTGCCGCAACGTTGCACTGTGCTAAAAATACCGACCAATTCCTCGCACACGTACGGTATCCTCGATCGGTCAGATCATTTTTTTAACGTGTCAACCTATGGGTATTTCACCATGCCTGAACTACGTATGTTTCCGATAACTGGAAGTTTACCGGGCAATTTTACAGGAATAGTTAAAGTTTATGACTGCTCTTTCGACCAATCAGATGGCTGGATTCATTAAGTGAGGTATATAAAGGGAAATCAAACCCTGATAGCTAACTACTCTAGACTAGAAGAAAGCAGACAAATTGGGGAAAAAAAGACTGGGGAAAGTTTGAATAAAATCGGACCAAAATGAGAAAGTTATACATTTTCGAAATAAATCACTATTGGTAAAGGAACTTCAAATTGTCGGAATTGGTAATGCTTTTGTGTTTTTGAGGGGGACAACTTTCTCATTTCTTCCAACACACAAAATGACTAAAGTTTCATGTTTCCAAAAAGTAATTTTTAGAAGGGTGTTTTCCCTTTACAGGACCTAAAATAATTAGCTATCCGTAACATATTTTGAGAAGTACCCCAAGGAAGAAGGCACTTAAGGAAAAAAAAAAAGATCTCAATGATATTTCTGTGCTGAGACAAACGGGAGAGTTATACGCGACTACGTCACAATCAACTGACCAAAATGTCAATGTCACGTTTGCATAGACTAAATGACCTTGTATTTCAAACGATCATATTATTGTCGTTCCAATTTATTTCAAACTTTCGCCATTCTGTTTATCTAGTTTTCCTGATAACATACAGATTAACTTATTACAAAGGTTGGATCGCCCAATAAGTAAAAATACACGTATAAATGGGGGTGCATGCGCTCTGCAGCTCCTAAATACCGCTTGTTTATATTCTGAAGTTAAACTCACTTTAAAAAAAAAAAAATATTCTGGTTATATTTCTTTTCTCTTTTTTTTTCTGTTGTTGTTATTTTCACAGTGTTCCGGGGTGACCAGTTCGTCATGTTTGTGTTAGAGTTCACGTTGCTCATGATTCTACTTCGGGGAACAGGTAGAAACCGTATAATGAATGTATAGATATGTAGATACTGACGAAATGAGGAATAAAGATTTAGGTCTAGTGCAATTGCGTTTGATTTCAAGCAAATTGTTTTTGTCTTGATTAAGTAGAAATGTAATGAAATGTAACGAAGTGAAAAATAGAAGAAAACAACAAAATACATTACCCGTAAAAAAAAAAAAGTTTAATCCTAGTAAAAAATATGATTTTCGACTTTCCGAATTGATTTGAATTAAAACTTAATTGTTCAAACATGTCTATGTCAGTTCATATCAATTTATTTTAAGAGAGCAGTTCTTTCTTTATTAACTTCTGTTCCTTGCCCTTCTTTATCGTCCCTTTTCAAATGTTTCATTCTGAATAATATGGCTGGTGTCTTCTTTATACACACACGAAGTATAAAAGTAGATATTATTTCATGAATAGAAACATTTTACTCTTCCCCTATTCTATTGAAACCTTATAGCGTTTGCCGCTGAGCAGCCCAGTTCTATCAAGATTATGTGCCCATCGAAGACGTTGGAAAGTGGGGAGGTTATACAATTAGTCTTAAAGAAGGTCGTTACGTCAGGCATTCCAAGTGTATTTAATGTACCCTCGGAGTTATCAACATGGTACCACTGTTCGATACCAGGTGAGCCGTAGGTTTGGTACAACATCACTCCAAAAGCACTTCATTACGTCATCCATATTAATGTTATATGATTTTCCATTGGAAAGTGGTTCTGTTCAATACCGGGTAAGAATTGTGATGGTAATTATAACCTCATCCGTACCAGGTTTATTTGGTCTAATCTTTTGAGTTGTCAAAAGTTTTTACTCAATATGTGCAATATCGGGTAAGATACCCTCACAATTGAAAGTACAACTGAGCCCCAGGGTAAAAGCAATGCCTAGGTCCATTTTAATTCTGGTAACGAATTTAAAAAACTTGTTTTTTTTTTATCATACACGGGGAAATGAGTCGTAGATATTTCGGATATTAAAAAAAAAAAAAA
>BEXV01003127.1:3380-19681 GCA_003118195.1 Hemicentrotus pulcherrimus | reverse complement strand
GGGGGGGGGGGGGGTTGAGGTCATGGGGGTCTTTATGGATACTGTTTTAATATATTTATTTTTCAATATTTATTTGAACCCCCCATCCTTAGTAAATTCTGTCTGGATTTGACATGTAAATGCAAGCCACATATAATGTAATGTTTAACTTCAGCTTTCAAATCAGTCTCTACTGTGTAGATTTATGCTGAGAGCTCATTAGCCATGTAGAACTTTAGCTTACATGTACCTGCACATGTACATCTAGCACATGCGCATTACGTTGATCCGGTCTCAGCCTCATTTTCCTAAATTGGCGCCTACAAGGGCCCTTCTGATCGGCCACTGCTTGGCCACTGCTGGTTGCCATTCGCTCAACGTTAGAAGATATTAGTGCGAGGAGAAGGCTTGCGATTTTTCTGATTGATCTGATACCAATAATCATGATTTTCCAGTCAAACCTATCTTTTACGATTTTTCAGCATCTTTAAAATTCTCATTTTCATCATACAAACTTGCAAGTTGTACTGAAATATTAATTGATTATTTATATTTTATGTCGGTACCTAACTACCTAAAATACCTATGCTAGGTAATAAGAGATGCAATATACTTCAAAATTTGTGTAGATTGCTACCGAACTGTTTGTTCATTTACCAATTTTGTGTTTTTTTATCGTTGTCCTTGATACGTGACAAAATCTACACCCCTTTTTTTCAGATTTGATTTGAATTGATATCCATTATTCCATATACTGTACATCAACATATTTAATTAATAATTATTTACATTATCAATCTTATAACTTTAGGTGTATGATAATGACATGATTATACAGAAAAGGGGTTGTCTAAAAGCATTAGCTTTTGTTATACTGTTTATATTGAGCGTACGGGTAAATTCCACTGTTTAAGATTGATGAATGATCTGTGCTTTCCTTTCTTGGCATTCTTGTACTTGCTCCTCTCATCTTTTTTATTCTTGAGGATTTTTCACATTTTTTTCTAAAGATACCATTGTTTTTTCTGCAAAATCATAATATCAATGTTACAGGATGCATGCCACTCTTGAAACAGAAACAAGAGAGTGTACAGTAAGCCTTAATGTATAATGTCATCTTTTGTAGAGCTCCGATGACAGTGCACTAGTTTTTAGCATGAACGATAATGGCTCATGCACAGTTATAGTGCTTTCTATTGTAGAGCAAGGTCATGCGCACTATGAAGAACACAATTTCACAAAATACTTTTATAATTTATAAGCATTTTGTAATGTAGGAAATTAATATACATGTAGCTAATACAATGTAAGTTCTGTGTCTCCCTACAACAAATATTTCATGGCAAAAATGGAATCAAAAACAACCTTTGGATAATATTTATCATTCTACCTGATATTTTGTCAGATTCATGCTCTAGAAGGTCTGTTGATATAAAATTTTATTATTGGTATCAACTTGGTCTGTATATCTTGGATCATCATTACTGTATTTGTTTTTAGATGACAGTACCGTAGCTTGTAAACAACTGATTTCAGCTGCCATACCTTGCATGCTGTTTTTATGGCTTTGCTTTTTAGAGTCTAGAGATTTGAAATTTGTTTATTTTATTCGAGCTTCCTTGCTCTATATTGTTTAAAAAAAGTACTAGTAGATCAACAGGGAGTGGTTTTAAACAGGAAATGGTATTCCTGCACCACAGAAAATCACAAATGGTCTGTTTCATGACTATACCTGTACATGTACACTGGCAGTGGCAGAAAACAGTTTTAGGGGCACTGTGAGAATTCAAAACTCCCTACGTTCTAGTGGTGTGTCGGATGTGTGGAGAGAGAGACTGTTACTATGGATGGACAATTAGAGATGGAGGCTTTCTCTTCAGCAGAACTCCCTATACAGTTGCAGCGATGTATAGGTGCACATGGAGAGAAATACTATGAGGAAACAACTGGAGATGGAGGCCTTTTCACTTGAGCACATGGTATCAAAATACAACCTAAGTTTGATTTCAGAGGCCTGTTTCTCCAAACTGTCATAAGTCTAACTTCTTGACTAAATCAGCATTAGTGAGCTACTTGTCTGCTATGTGTATCACAAAGCCCTCTTTGCCAAGACCAACAACAACATGGTCACTAAGTAGTTATGACGCTTCCAACCCTGTCATATCTTTGTCGTAACTTTTTAGTCGATGGGCAGCGCCATTGTCATTTATTGGGTAGACTATGGCTGGCAAAAAAAGGACAAGAAATTCACTAGCTATGAACTTTTTAACATTCACTTTAACAGGGAGTTCATATCATTTTTTGTATCGCCTGCGTAGCAAAAAGCGAGACATAGGCGCCGCTTATCTGGTGGCGACGGCAGCATCAACATAAAAAAACTTAACCTAAGGTTTAGTTTTTGAATTTTTCATGCCTCCGCTACAAAGTAGCCGGAGGCATTATGTTTTCTGGTTGTCCGTCCGTACGTACAAACCGTTCTTGTGATCGTGTTATCTCAAGAACCAATTGATGGATTACCGCCAAACTTGGATCACACATGTATCTTGCAAAACCAATGAACTGATTAGATTTTGGGGTCCAGAGATTCAAGGTCAAAGGTCAAAGGTCACAGGGCTCATTATGTATGCACAAATGGCTTTTGATCACATTATCATGAGAACCAAAAGACAGATAACAATCGAACCCAAGACGTATCTTGCAGAGACAATGAACTGAATAGATTTTGGGGTCACGATGTCAAAGTTCAAAGGTCACAGGGCTCATTATGTATGCACAAATGGCTTTTGATCACATTATCATGAGAACCAAAAGACAGATAACAATCGAACCCAAGACGTATCTTGCAGAGACAATGAACTGAATAGATTTTGGGGTCACGATGTCAAAGTTCAAAGGTCACAGGGCTCATTATGTATGCACAAATGGCTTTTGATCACATTATCATGAGAACCAAAAGACAGGTAACTATCAAACCCAAGACGTATCTTGCAGAGACAATGAACTGATTAGATTTTAGGGTCATCAGGTCAAAGGTCATTGGGATCATTAAGGATGCCTATAAATAGCTTGTGAATGCATTATTTAAGACGACAGATGGATTACAATCAAACTTGAATTTTAAAAGTTGCTTCAGTTTTGGTGTGTAAAAATGGTCTATGGCGAAGTTCAATCTAGTTAGTATAATTTTGAAAGTATAGTGTCCTTTTCAATGAAACTTGGACTAAATTAAGGGTTATCAAGTATCCTCTATCATGTGAAGAGAATTTCAGATCACTAAGTTAAGGTCAAAGGTCATTTCAGGTCAACCATCTTAGACGATGTTGTGGTATCGACATCAAAACTTACCCAAAGGCTAAGATTTTGAATTGTTATCATAAATTTTAAAGCATATAATCCTATTCCATGAAATTTAAAACATAGGGGTTATCAAGTATCATCAATCATGTGATTAGTCTTTTAAGTGACAAAGTCAAGGACAAATGTAAAAGTTCTGGCATCAATATCAAGAATTTAAATATTTAACATAATTTAAAATTGTTTGTTCAAATTCCATGAAACTTGTACGCACAGATTATCAAGTACACAAATCATATGACACAAATGCCAGGTCACAAAGTCAAGGTCAAAGGTCACTTTAGGTCCGTAGACTTGGATTGTGTTTTCACAATTGATAAAATCAATTTTTGTTTTTTTTTGTTAATATTTCATTAAAGTTATCGATCTTGTTACAAATAACACAAACACCCTCATCCACCAACTGTCTATTTAAACAAAGGAGTCCTGCCAATGCCGTGTTACGTGTTACTGTGCAAAGCGCGATGCAGTGCACAATAACTGAACTTCTTAAAGGTAAAGACCAGTTATGGTCATGCGATTGCATTGTGAAAGAAACGTTGTGGAATCGATCAGAAAAGGTTGATCATCTAGCATCTAGCATCTGCAAGGTTCTGGAATCATCAATATGATAAGAAATTTGGCCCATTCTTCATAAAGTTACAAGCACTTTACACAGAATGATGTATATGGGACTACCCTATATCTCTCACAGACCATGAGAGAAACAAATTTACCAAATATATGAATTAGTAGGCGGTTTCCCGGCAAATTTTTTATCATCATGTATTAGTCAAAACATATTCTTTCACATGATTAGTAATGAGAGCTTCCATTTCATTTTTTGAAATTGGGGCATTTCCGATACTGGTCTTTACCTTTAAGCAGAGTGACGTGAAGTAACCAATCAGTAACCAATCATTCCAGTTTTGTGGCTAAATCATTCTTTAACATTACTAAGTAATTTACCTACGGCTATCTTGCCTGTTAACCTCATAACATTTATATCCCTAACCTTACATGTCATTTTTCATGTTTCATACGTGCCTTTATCAACTCACATTCATGTACAACCCTATCCGCTTGTTTAAACATACTCATGCGAGCAGCCATTTTGAAATGCCCAACCATGAAGCTATTTCATAACACTTTTCATCAAATACAGTTACTAATACACCTTAAATTATCACAAATTAATAATCATACTATTCTTTACTACAGGATTTGACATAAATTAACACTTACAACATTGGTTCTCGACAGGATTGACTTGATTAATAGTCTGCGGAATCACTGGGTAAATCTTCCCACTCACAGAAGAATTTGCTGTCCGTAGTGGTAAACGACCCCACTGGCCAAAGTAATTTATTACTAAAATGATGACAAAAATCTGTTCTTTTGATGATTCTTAGTCAATATTCACTTCAAAATGCTGATTATAAATGCTGATTATATTCAGAGGATTTATTTTTTTGGGCCTGCTAATGGGCTACCCTGCCTATAAATAATGGCCCAACCTCAATTTTTCATCATATTAAATTGTGTAATGCAGGCGAGACCGCCGAGAGCGTTTCCATGTTTCCTTTACTTAGCTGCAGTCCTCAGTCTTTTCCTCCTTTTCTGCAATCCAATCCTTCCTTGGTGGCTTGATAGTATCGGCAGATTCCAGCCATAGACATAGAATTGAAAAAACAAAATCAAGCCACAAGCGTAGAGCATGAATGCCCAAAAATAATGATAATGATAAATACCATGGACTCTTTGCCCGCTCGTTTGATAGTTTGTGTTCTACTAGGCTGATAAGAACGCAAATGCAAAATAATTAGAGGACTGTGGTATGAGTCTAAGCAAAAATCCTCTGCTCATGACTTCTCAGTGAAAAGGAGGGTGATTTAGGCAAACAAATGTCTAAAAAAAGGCAAACCATTGTGTTACCCGGTACATGTAATTGATAAAAGGGAGATCTATATGTACATGTATATGAAAAATAATATGCACTTGATAATCCCACAGTTTTCTGGTCATTTCGTTATTCCTATAATTATCAGTTACAATGAGATTGTAAGATCCTTAGTTGTAGGACAAATACAAGGACATTCCATCAATGACGTTGATTTGTGTAGGTAATGAAGCCACGCGACCGTATTTGCCTTTTTTGGAGGGGTGGAGCTTAGCAAGCATGAGATCTATGAAGAATGGATGGTTACTGTGCAGATTGAATTTGACTGAGTGAGACAAGCCAAAAAGGCTCTTTTTTGCTACCGTTACTCACTTTTATGAAAATCTGAATTTTTAATCAGCCAGTCTCTTTGTACCTCCTGTTTTTTAGTGGGGACCATACTGAAACTGTGCAGATTGAGTTTGACCGAACCAAGACCAGCTACGAGAAGCTGCTCAAGAAGTTCTGGGCAAACCATGATAGCACAACCTGTCATAAAAACCAGTACATGTCAGCAATCTTCTACCATGATGAGAAACAGCATGAAGTTGCTAAGAGCACCATGAATGAACATCAGAAGGTCATCAAGAGGAAGATCCAGACCAAGATCAAGCCAGCAGATACCTTCTATGATGCAGAGGAGTGAGTAGTTCTCTTGCTTTATAGTACTATGATAATGTTATGATCATATACCGGTAGCTGGTAACCATTCTTTTGGCGAGGAATAATTCTTTTATTTCTACCTTCAAAGTGATATTATAAACCTTGTATTCCGGTTGTTTTCTGAAAACTTCTGTATAAAAGCAGGCAAAAAATACCTCCTTGAGACCCCTAATTTTTCCTTTGGATGCTTGGCAGTATAAATAAATCATTTTGTTTAAAGAACCCATCCTGTGATGAATATGATCACCTACCTTAGTTACTAGTATCTTGTATCGATAAACATTTCCTAAATAGCTCAGCGTATATTAAGATTGAATCCTCCAAGTAAACTTTACCAGGAAAGTCTAGGATACACTCGTATTTAAATCATATACTGGTATGATGTTAACAGCCACCAATAGAACAGATTCATTTTTGGGTATTTATTAGAAGTTTCAGTTGGTAATATGTAAACAGACAACGGTGTGCTTAGAAACAACAGTATAAATGTTGTGTATTATTATTTTTGTCTTGCCTGCGTAGCAAAAAGCAAGACATAGGCGCTGTTTTTCCGGTGACGGCGACGGCGGCGTCAACATCAAAAACTTAACCTAAGGTTAAGTTTTTGAATTTGTGATATAATTTTGAAAGTATAAGTTGTTAGTCAATGAAAATTGGACTATAGGGTTATCAAGTATCCCAGTCATGTGAGTAGAATTTCAGGTCACAAAGTCAAGGTCAAATTTCATTTCAGGTCAACAGACTTGGACTTTGTTGTGGCATCATCATCGAAAACTTAAAGATAAACTCCAGTTCTGGTAAAAACAAAGAAAATTAATTCTCACAGAATCAAACAAAACTTACATTGAATGTTCAAGATTACAAATAAATGACATGTGCCAAACAATTTTGAAAGAAAATGTATACTGGCTGAGTAATGAGCTTAGAAAGACAAGGAAATCAAGGTAGTACCAACCCCGAAACCATGTGTGTTGTCCCATATAGCTTTCTGTGTACAGTGCTTGTTACTTTACTAAGACTCGGTCAAATTTGTTATGATTTTGATGGCTCCCGAACCTTGCAGTGCACACCAATACTTACATGCTACATGATCAACTGTTTCTTATCCTTTCCAAATCTTTTCTTTCACAATTCAATCGCATTACCAGTACTAAAGTTTGGCTTTAACCTAAGGTTAAGTTTTTGAATTTGTGATACAGTCAAACCTGTCAATAGCGACCACCCAAGGGAAACACAAAAAGTGGCCTTTGTTGACAGGTGGTCTTTGTAGACAGGTTCCTTTAGTACATGATTCAATGAGAAACCATTTTCAAGGGAAACAACAAATGTGGCCTTTGTAGACAGGTGGTCTTTGTAGACAGGTGGTCTACACAGAATCGTGAAATTCATTATCTATGCTACAGGTAATTTATGCAAATTTATATGAAATCACAAATAATGCTTCTTCTCCCTCATTTTGTGACCGATTTTTATTTGATTTGCCTTATCTGGTAGAGCTAAATTTGGAACACTAAACTTCTTCACAGAATTTTGAGATTTTGCTCCATTGATTAAAGATAAACTCCAGTACTGGTCAAAAAAAGAAAATTAATTTTCACAGAATCAAAGGAATCTTACACTGAATGTTCAAGATTACAAATAAATAACATGTGCCAAACAATTTTGGAAGAAAATGTATACTGGCTGAGAAATGAGCATAGAAAGACAAGGAAATCAAGGTAGTACCAACCCCGACACCATGTGTGTTGTCCCATATATAGCTTTCTGTGTACAGTGCTTGTTACTTTACCAAGACTCGGTCAAATTTATTATGATTTTGATGACTCCAGACCCTTGCAGTGCACACCAATACTTACATGCTACATGATCAACTGTTTCTGATCCTTTCCACACCTTTTCTTTCACAATGCAATTGCATTACCAGTACTAAAGTTTAGCTTTAATTATGGTAATTTATGCAAATTTATTCCAAAAATAACAAAAATTGCTTCTTCCTCATTTTTTGACCAATTTTGATTTGGGTTGCCTTATCTGGTAGAGCTAAATTTTGAACACTAAAATTCTTCACAGAATTTTGAGATTTTGCTCCATTGATTATTTATGGTACTTTATGCAAATGAAATGAAATTATGTCCCTTCCAGGGCATTAACTTTTATTTTTTGACCAGTTCAAAAGTGTATGACATAAAATTTACAAAATTTGTTGTTGCGAGATGCGGATAAGCGCTACGTCATTGACATTCTGGTTTATCATATTGAATTGCTTTATGCAGGCGAGACCGCCAAGAGCGTTGCCCTTGTTCCCTCAGAGAGAACTGAAAGCTGTTGGTCCCCTAGTTGCTTACTTACAGGCATTTAAATGATATTTTAGCAGTTAGGTAAAACAAACAAAAACAAAAACAGTCTGTGCAGACCAGGGGGGTGTTTCACAAAGATCCTAAGTCGAACTTAACTCTAAGTGTGACTTAAAAATTATGGAGAGCCATTTGTAGCCTTAAATTTAAATATACATGTATTCAAAAGTGAAAAAACAAGTATTTTAGACTTCATAAATTCTACAGCAAGAACAAGAAATCTCCCATGATAATAGAAAATATGAATGATTTGAATCAACATTTTATGCGTTTTAAAATAACTTTTACAAAATATTTTCAGAGATGCTACGGCTTTCCATAATTTTTAAGTCCAACTTAGAGTTAAGTTCAACTTAGGATCTTTGTGAAACACCCCCCAGGCCTTTTCAACTAGACCCAAAACAATTTTGATGCCTCCGTTACGATGTAGTCGGAGGCATTATGTTTTCAGGTTGTCCATCAATCCGTACGTCCCGTCAGTCCATCAGGACGTACCTTATCTCAAGAACCGATGGGTGGATTCCTGCCAAACTTAAACCATGTATGCATCAGGCAGAGCTAATGAACTGATTAGATTTTAGGGTCACAGGGTCAAAGGTCAAAGGTCACAGGGTTCATTACGTATGCAAAATAGCTCGTGATCATGTTATCTCAAGAACTGATTGATCGATTCCTGCCAAAGTTAGGTCATGTTTGTATCTAGCAGAGCTAATGAACTGATGAGATTTTGGGGTCATGAGGTCAAGGGTTAAAGGTCACAGGGCTCATTATGAATGCAAAAGTAGCTTATGATCACATTATCATTAGAATCGATGGATGGATTCCTGCCAAACTTTAGTCATGTATGTATCTAGCCTTTAAACAAAGCCACTTGTCTGTTAGACGCCGAGCGACTAAAACGAGACTAATCGAGAAAACCCGGGTGAACGAGAGAGCGAGAAGCGCTGCCAAGTAGCCTTTAGCAATGTGATTTCGTTTTCTTATGTTAACCTTTGTTTCCAATTAGAATTCGCTACCGAAACAGTAGCGTCCAATCAGCGAACGTATCCTCGCATTGGACGTGAGCATATAGTATCCGTCATATGCACACAGAGAGACACACATGCACAGTAAACTCTACGTAATATGAACATATGGTCTAAGACCTCTGGGCCCGTATTCAATAAACTTCTTAAGCATGAAATCTAAGTACTTTTTCTTAAATTTTGGCTAAGAAAAAATCTTAGCCGAAAATCATATTCTATAACAGCATTGGGGACTAAGAAATTTGCCTTAAGATTAAGAAGGATTCTTAGATTTTATCTAAGAAAAAGGGCTTAAATAGCATGTCGTATTCTAATACAATAGAGATATCTAAGATAAGTATGAAATCTACCCTATATTTAAGCATACTACGAGGATGCTTAAATGGGGCTTTGGCACCAGCCCAGTGCTGCTGCAAGCAACCGCTTCAGGTTTCGATCAAATGGAATAAAAACATGCTTGCAGCGCGAGCGCAGGTTATTAGTTGACCTATATACGTAAGCTTCGCGCGTAGTCGACGGCGCAGCGCATAGGCATAGGCACTGTACTTGTTTATGTTTGTTTGGTTGTACGTACACTAGCTAAGCTAAACGAGTAAGCGCAAGCTCTACATAACACTAAATTATGACATGGTTGTCGATAAAGAAACCGTGTCTTTATACTTTATTAGTCTTTGGCGCTAAAATATGGAAAACGGGGAATAATATGCAATCGGCATGATATTAGGTGAGACACAATTTGTTATATTATGAGTCTGATAAAGGTAACATCTAGCCATTTGGTTAATTTTAGGCTAGCATAACAGTAGACGATGTCAAACAAAGGGTAGCTCCAAACCCAATGCTAGCGCCGGTCGATCGGTCGGCTAGCGACGGCGCTCCCTTCATACTCGAAGCCCGATTTGGCTCCTCGAAGATGTTTGACAGAAAAGTTTTAAAAAACCTACAGTGGATGTTAGGTCTAGCCTCAGGGGGTTCTTGACTAGACTGTTTTAGTGTCAGTTCATCAATCCCGAATCGTTCCTTCCTTACGCTCTATCTCCCATGTTAGTGTATAATTTTCGTGCGGTGCGATTTTTATTTTAACACGAAAATTACATAGGCAAATTGAGTTGCAATGCTCGAGCTTTCCAACATGATGTCATCTGGTCTAAGATTTTGTCTTATCTTTCGTCTTAGTTAAGACAAACTGCTTTACGTGTTTAGAATACGACTGAGGCAACTTTCTTAACCTAGACAAATTCTTAGACATTTTCTTAGACTTAAGAAAAATGTCTTAGAACTTTATTGAATACGGGCCCTGACCTCTACATCGAACGAAAACGAGTTGGACTGGATCGCCGTTCTAATTGGTCAAAATGTATCTATGAATAATTCATGCGGAGCAGTGGAACCCACTTTCCAAAAGGCCTTGTGACATTTGTCACTCGGTCGCGCGTTCACCCGGGGTATCTAGACTCTTCTCAGCCGCTTAGCCAGAGTCACGAGGCCTTGTCAAAAGGCTAGTATGTATCTTGCAGCACCAATGATCTGATTAGATTTTGGGATCAAAGGTCATAGGGCTCATTATGTTTGCAAAAGTAGCTTATGATCACATTATCATTAGAACCGATGGACAGATTACCATCAAACTCAAAACATGTATTTATCTACATGTAGCAAAGCCAAGGAACCGAGTAGATTTTGGGTTAAAGGTTGAAGGTCATGGGGCTCATTATGTATGCAAAAATAGCTTGTGATTGCCTTCTTATTAGAACTGACAAATGGATTACTATCAAACTTGGGACTTGTATGTACCTTGCAGAGCCATTGAACTAATTGGAATTTTAGGATCATAAGATAAAAGACCAAAGGATCATACATGTACAGTATATAAAAGAAAGCTTGTACATGTAATAACAATATTCTACGAACCTGTTAATGGATTACAATAAAACTTGAATTTGAAAAATTACTCTATATGACAGAGGCATCATTTTCGACTGCATGCAGTCGAACATCTATCTAGTTTTTTTAGTTGAAGTGCCAAGCTGTATGTTTGACTTTGCTGTGAGGTAGCGTAGAGACTGAGGCAACAACGGGCAGGGTGCTAAGGGGCAGAGCCCCTTGAAGCTGGTCTATTTTTAGGGCTTTGTAAGGTCAAGATGTAGCATTTAATAAATCTTTTTATTCAAAATTATGGTTGCGTTTATTGGGTCTTGCCACTAGATATGTACATGTACCCACTTTCATACCCCACTTTCGAACCCTACTATACGAAAGTGATTTGCGGGATGTCGCGTTTATCGTCTCTTCACGATTCAAAATAAAGGCCTTGTCTCTGCACAGCTTTTTTGCTCTTTGACCCGGGAAGCAAACAGTTTCTCGGAGGTCAACTACACACATATGCTTGTACACAACACATGGGGCGCACAAGCCTCTGAACCGGAAATCAACCTGGGTGGTCCGATTTCTATGTGGGGATCAAAACAGCTTTGCGTTTATCATCTCTCAGAAATGTGATTCTGGCTGTATGTCACATTCAAAATACACCTTTTTGTGTCTTGAGAAATGCCCATATCTAAAGACCTTTAAAAAAGGTTTTGCGTTAATCACCTTCTAAATTTTCCTGCAAGATGTTTGAGAAACCTGATTCTACGCACCCTATATCGATCGTAATTTCATACAATTTCTAATACAATTCCTGGGTACAATCACACTGGAGGTAAATTTATGTGTAGTTATTTTGGTGCAATTAATAAGGGAAATGTCAAAATTAGGTGAAAATCAAACGAACGAGATGGTTCCAGAGATTGGCTATGTTGAAATTGGTAGCACATCGTAAGATTATGGTTGTTTAGATTAAAGCTCAGGTAAATTAGGGTTCGTATAAAATGGTAACAATGTTAGTTACCCTTTTTTCCGTTTGTTAAGCAGACATTTTGGGCTCAACTTCGACTGCGTCTTTTTGATTTTGCTGAGTTTTAAAATCTAAGATATCATTTTTTCTTTCTTTGTTGTTGTTGTTGTTGCAACAGTCGCACGCCACTCCGACTGAATGCAAGCACTTAGTGGCACGCGCGCCGCCAGTTGAGAAGGCCTGATGTAGACTAATGGTCTTAATATGGTCCATCAGTATTGGTAAAAGAACACTAATCTTGATAGAAAGGTCATCTTTGAATACAGGTGCCTTCTTAAACTGGATCACTTTTATCACATTTTATTCAATCTTAAGATTAGTTGGCGAAGTACAGTTATGCATTTGTAAAACTGATCACCCACATCTTCTTGTTTTTTGTAGCTACCACCAGAAGTACATGCTACGTCAGAATCGCAGCCTGTTCCAGAGTCTTATCTTCAAGCCCAATGAGGAGGTGACCTCGTACACAGCAGCCCGCCTCAATGGCTATCTAGGCGGCTTCGGCAAGCTAAAAGATTTTGAGGCTGAGCTCGAGTCCCTAGGTCTCTCCGATGAACAGGAGCAGTATGTTCGCTCTAAAATCAAAGGTGGCGGACTCAATTAAACCCTAGGACCCATTCGTAGGCCTAGCTTTTAATGGACTTCTAACGTGATGCTTCATGTACACTGACTTGGGATGAAGTGAGGAAGACATAGACTTTATAACATGTAATCTGTATATATCTATCTCATTTTTGTAATTGATATTTCTATTTTTCAATTTGATTTGTAGATTTCTATTAAAAACAATGAGAATTTTGTCTTTGATTGATCATTTATTGTGTCCTGGAAGAAGGAAACAATATTACATTTCATTACTGGTAACCATATTTGAACTCTTCTTTATCTCCATTCTCTGTGCACTATTGACACATATGTTTAACTCTTTGTTGGTTTTCTCCTCTCCTCCTTTTTATTGGATCCAATGTCCGAATTCTACTTCAATTGCCATGCAGCATTGAATCAGAAGAAGAAAACAATTTCAGTGCTGAATAATCCCTTCATTTGATATATATACATATTATTTTCACACTATTCACTTCCTGGTTCTCCCATATGCAATTGTCTCTTTTGTGCTCTTTGCATATCCTTAGTGTGTGTGTGTGTGCAAAAGCAAAATCAAATGGAAATTGTAACATGTAATTTTGTCTTGTACATGTGTTTCACTATTTGCATATTCCTTGTATGTGTGGTGGATTTACAATTTAAACTTGAAATTTTAATATCTGTATATGTAAAGCAGCTCTTCCACAATAGCTGCTACATGTGGGCCAGTTTTCACTTAAGTATTTAGCACCCTTTATCCACTGTAGCAAATACACCACCCAGTTTACCAACAAAAGATATACGTGTCACTGTTCAAAAGCTTGTTTGCTAAAAAACATGTAATGAGAACTGTTTCACACTAAACCTCTCATTGCAAAAAAATAAACATGTTTCTGATAAGAAAAAGAACAGCATAATTTGTCTGTTTGGAACTATAAGGGCATTAATTTCAATATGGAGTTAATTCCCTTCTGGCTCCAAAGAGATGATTTGACTATTAATAATCTTGATGCTTTCAAATATTATTGAGCACCAGCCACTTTTTCGTACCCAACAAAATCTTTTCATGTTGTAAAAATTTCAGACATATCTAATGCGCTCGGTTAGTTCTTGAGTGAGCAATTAAATGGGGAGAAAGAGAGAAATAAATATGGTCCTTGAGAGTAGCTGTCAAGCTTACCTATGTCATAAATAAAACTATTGGTATTTAAAATAAAAGAAGAGAAAGTGAAAGAGATTTGATTTTTAGAAAGTAAAACAGAGAAAGCTGTATTTCGAGACATGTAAAAATCCACTTGATACCTTTTCCATATTTTCACCTGCAGTAATCAGTGTTTCCTTTACTTTTGAAATATCATTTCATACTCATGAGCATGGCTTCCCAATAAGACCAATGACCTTGTGAAAACACTTTGGAAATACCCTTTTAGTACCATAGTGAAGTTAAAATGTTATTTTTTTTTAAAAATTTCTTTATCCTTCTCTTCAATGTATTCTTAAATGTCCAATATATTCGGTCAGAGTATATATATTATATAGTATATATGTTAAGAATAAGAAGTTTATTAAAACTATGATGGTTTGATTGGAGAAAAAAATACCTGTAACTAAAATATTAATTCTTGTTGATGTTGTTACCTGGTCTATCTTTCATGAAAAATATACTCTGTAAGTGTAACTTTGCTTTATCATTTCAAGAAAACTTTATTCGTATTTCAGGTGTTCACATAAAAAAGCTTGTTGTAATTTAGAGTACTTGTGTTTGCAGTGACATTTAGATATTGCTCAAAGCCATTGCTGATAATATCAATTGGGAATGATGTCCATGGAGATTTTGGTTGCAATTTTCATTTTTTGTTCAAGGAAGTATATCTCATCGGTTTTTGAATACATTAACTTAAAACAAAAGAGAAAAGTTTAAAAACAAAACAAAGAAGAGTTCTACAGGGAGTTGGTGTTTGTTTTATGTCTATTGGCAGATATTTATTACAGACACATGTTCAAATTAATGTTTCTAATTGTATCATTAAAATGTGATCATAATCTATTTTTTTCAAATATTGGGGAATTTCGGCGATTGTCTTTCACTTTTCCTTGTCATAAACAGATGTATAATCACGTTTGAACCTGTTTGACAGAATGTGGGGATCCCCGCAATAGCACAAAATGCAATACGTGGTACCGTAGTAGATGAAGTAATTTCTATTTTTATAATTTGCAGGAGATTGTTATGACGTCATCTGTGTATTTCACTAAGAATCCCCACGAGTTCATCACTGACGAAGCATGTATTGTATGGGTAGAGAATATTTACTTTTAATGATCTGATGAATTTTATAAAATGTTTATCCATGCGTGTGACTTGAACCACGTTATTTTTTAAGACTGATAGATTTTGCTGCAAAATGCCATGTTGAATAGCAGGAGGGGAATTCTAGATCATTATGACGTGGCTTGGTAAACTCGATTATTGATCGAAGCCAACCCACCGATGACTTCATGTCTGGTTTTTCATCAACTTTATTCAGCAAGGCATTATACACCTCATCATTTAGTCTGTTACTTTCCAATGAGAGATTTTAATTATTTTATTTTATTGAATATTTCTATCGCACAACAATTTGGTCTGTACTGATAAAATTTGGTCTTATGGCTTGTTTATTTTGTCTATGAAAGCATTTGTTCCTTTTTGTTTTTCATCGGTGTTTGTGTGAAACGAGGAATAGCCGGCTTGTGAGTAGAACGAGGAAAGAGTGGAATGGAGTTCGAGGTTGGTGCCTAGCTTTTATAGTGAGTTTAATGACCGAGGTTGACTGGATTATTTTATCAGTTTTCAGATAAAAATGTCACGTTCATACATATCTCTAAGACTCTATATGTATCAGTGGAGTCGGGCTAACTCGGCTCAAATACAACTCTGCCCAGCTGCTAAAAGGGCCAGAGTTTTTGCAGGTTTAGGGTCAGGGTAAAATGACATGCAGAAATCCCATTTAAACAAGCTAAATACTTTTTTTTTGTTCATTAATTATTATTTTTTCTGATAAGAAATTAAAACAAGACAAAGAGAGACAGATCGAGAAGGGCGAGAATACATAAAGCACATTAGCCAAAAAGTTATTTCTAAAGAGGTCTATTTCCTACTTTCTTTTACTTCCATTTAATGATTCCCTTAATTAATTTTCTTGATACAGTTACTAAAATGGAAGTACGAACGGGCAAAGTATCAATATTTACTGGTAAAAAAACACACAAAAAAACACACATTTAAGGTCCGAAATCAAAAAGGAGGTTTCCAACTTATACATGAACAGAAAGAAAGGATAAAATGAAAAGGTACGTGTTGTCCTCAGGCGCGTACGCAGGGGGTGGGGTGTTTTCGGGGTCGACCCCCCCCCCATCAATTTTTTTTTAAAGAAAAAAAAATAATACTCCACCCCCCACCCCCACTTAGCGAAATATCGGTCGGCGCGTTTTTCAATTGCGGGGCAAAACAAAATTAATCCGCTCACTACCCCAAACCCCCCCCC
>BEXV01003126.1:27357-42980 GCA_003118195.1 Hemicentrotus pulcherrimus | reverse complement strand
GAGAGAGAGAGAGAGAGAGAAAGAGAGAGAGAGAGAGAGAGAGAGAGAGAGAGAGAGGTGGGAGGGGTGGCGGCGGGGGAGCAGGGAAGAAGATTAGGAGGTTTGCATATTGAGAATAGGGACTTGTGTATTTTCAGAATGTCTGAATATAGAGATTTAATTAATGCCAAGTCATTGCAAAGCATGTAATAGAGGCTTGAAGACGAAAATACAAACCCTAATAAATTCGTAGAAAAGTTGACATCATCCATTAAAATAACTATTTTGTTTCCTTCTCTCACCCAGGGCCGCCATGTTTGATCATGCTGAAGTGGTCACATATCTAATAAATGAGGTAAGACTAATCATACATCTTTTCAAAATTATCGATAACTTTCGCAGCTGATAATTAGATATAAATGTTTTTTGTACAATGCATACGATACCTCTGTGTAAAATGATATGAACTCAAGATTCTCTGAAAGGACGAAACGTTTGTAATAACGCAGATGAGTCGACATTTTGACAAGGTTGGCACGAACAGTTAAGCTTTTAATGGCAATTTATAAATCCACTTTAGAAGTTGGCATCAAATAATGTTGTTTCCGGGTTTAATAGTCAGTCACTGTTGCTAATTGATTTCATTTCTTGTTGCAAGAACCATTAGAAGGTCAATTATTGTGTCCCTGTTTCGTTCTTACTCGATTTACTTCAAAGGGGAAAGTCGTATGTACGTGTGTGAATTGTGTGTGTGTGTGTGAGTATGGAGGGTGCGGGAGGAATGTAGCAAACTAGTGTAACGGATTCTCCAGATAAATGTTTCAGTGGATTTTTAACTACAATAATTATTAAAGTTTTAAAACATTTAATATCACATTGTATTCATCTAACCTCTAAACACTGCAAGAGACTTACATATACTCTATGCGATATTGTACCAGTCAGTTTCGGATAAGGCTTGCAACGCTACTTTAACTCGTAGCAGAGCTATGTAACGACAGTTTACACAGTCTACAACCCTACACACACCGGACAAAGAAAGCAAATTACAAAGACTTGTCAACGCACTCTTCGTTCATTTCCTCCGCGAGGCAGGTTATTCATGTCCAAAAGAAACATAGTCCGGAGGCGAAGAAATTCCCCCACACAGCTCCGCTTATAGGATTACAACTGTCTACCAGGTTTTGAGCTGATTTTCCTTCTTGCCACAGTCGACGGACGATTCAATTGGATTTTCATTTTACCATTTTGCATAATCGGGATTACAGATATGTTAGCCTTAGGAAACGATACACGGTTGGTGTCTGTAGCGACTCGTGA
Organism: Hemicentrotus pulcherrimus; assembly: GCA_003118195.1. Lineage (NCBI taxonomy): Eukaryota > Metazoa > Echinodermata > Echinoidea > Camarodonta > Strongylocentrotidae > Hemicentrotus > Hemicentrotus pulcherrimus. The sequence goes on along the minus strand of BEXV01003126.1, from coordinate 41,681 downwards.
ATCTCATTCCACTTTCGGGGAATCTTATAGCCACAGTCATTCCCCTTCAATATATAATAACGGTACAAATATAGTCGTTGCCCGATATTTGCTTGCTCTTGCGTGTATCTTTTTTTGGAAGGAACATGTATATTAATTTTGTGAGTTGTATGTGTATGGTAATCTCTATACTAGTTTGTGTCTGTCAGTCTCGCTTCTTTTTTTCCCTCCCATCTGCTCCCATCCTTTTCCATTCCCCTCTTTCTCGTATCTCGGTGTTTGACATTATTATACCCGAACACGCATCCATACACCCACATACACCCACACACGCCTTTTAAACACTGTTGAAATATTTTATATCTACTTTAGATCTGCCACGAGTTAAAGTGGCACAGCGTCGAGTGATACTTGTTATGACTATCCTACTTTTAAAAGGTTATCATCTTATCATAATTCTTAACAAACAACCTTAACTTCTGCCTGTCCCTTTAATTGCTTTGAATATGGATATTCTGATAAAAATGTACTCATCATAATTTCAAAATCACTCTTTAGAACACAGATATAAACAAAAATATTCTTATCATTGATGATTGTCAACAATATCGGCCCATTTGAACCAAAAAATGTGTTTCCTTGGATGGCATCGGGTATAGACAATCAAAATGTGGCAATAGTTCAGAGCCTAAGTGCTTTAAAGCGAGTTGGTACACCAGTCTGTTTCACTGCAACACGCCTGGGCCGCTCTACCTGATTTGATATGTGGGTGAGAGGGGGGAAGGGTTTGCGTTGCGTGCTTTTTAGGAGAAATAGCTGCCCTCTGATACCAGAACCACTGTATGCACACCTGGACGGCACGGGCTAATACAATCCGTGAAGGAACGCGATGTGATAGGTGTAGGTTCGTTGTTGTTTACCGCCTTTAAAGCGAACTTCGGGGTCAAGTTCTTCCAGTGATTACTTAACCCTTTGCTAACGGGAACCTGGTGGTCCCTGTATAAAGCCTATGCAAACAAAAAAGAAAAAACAAATAAACGATAGGAAAAAGAAAAAAGAGAGGTACACCCCAAACTTGGTGACCCCCTTTTTTTTGGTTATCACTGAATTTTCATTATGTATCTCCTACCCCCCCCCCCCTCCCCCTAAGATAATTCTAAATCTGCCACTGGAAGGTAAGAGGAAGGTGGGGTGGGGATATAAAACTGGAAATTAAATGGGAAAAGGAGTTTGTCTACATAAAAAACACTATATCGATGCCACGTAAATTCAGGAAATAATATTTCAGTAAGTCCACATCTACGGTAGATTTTGCTGTGGAATTTTCGTAGTTAGGAATACAACATTCTTTACGATGATATAAATGCCTATTTATTGTATAATGCATATAATGAATATAGCTGATACATATTATACAACCTATACACAAGACGAACATACATTACGATGATATATATGCTTATTTATTGTATAATGCATAAAATGAATATAGCTGATACATAATATACAACCTATACACAAGACAGACATACATTATGCCTATTCATTGTATAATGCATATATAGCTGATACATAATATAAAACCTATACACAAGACGAATATACATTACGATGAGATATATGCCTATTTATTGTATAATGCATATATAGCTGATACATAATATACAGCCTATACACAAGACGAACATACATTACGATGAGACATATGCCTATTTATTGTATAATGCATATATAGCTGATACATAATATACAACCTATACACAAGACGAAAGACATCTAACTGATACACACAATGAAAGACATATAACTGGTACGTACATGGAAAGGCATCTAATTGATACATACTTTAAAGTCCTCTAAATGATACATACAACGAAAGGCCTCTAATTGATACATACAATGAAATACCTCTAATTGATACGTACAATTAACGGCCTCTAAATGATACATATAATAAAAACGCCTGTAATGGATACACACAATGCAATATCTCTAATTGATTATGCAATGGAAGGTATACAACTGATAGTAATACATACAATGATAGGGAAAAGAAGTGATACATCCGAAATTTCAATATATTTAGATGATGTTCCGCCATTTAACATTTTAATACTTGTTCCTATTTTCGTTGATAGGATAATTATTGAAAGATAAACCCATTTTGTTTTGTTTTTTATCATTTTTTATTAATGTCTGTAAAATGTCACTATCAATGGTCAATTCCTTATTTTTAACACCATTCCGTTTTTAAGTCTGTCATTATACCGGCTTATTTCCCGCTCTTTTGTATTTTTTTAGGAATGAGTTCATCTTTATCCCTTTTGTCACAATTTATTCTCCTTCATTTGTTTTTTTGTTGGCCATACGCTTTCCACCATAACTTGTTTGCATATGTATATCTTATTTTATGAACATTTTACTCATGATTAGAAAATCAAATCAGAATTTGGATATGACAACTCCTTTTTTCTATGTATGATTACTTGTGACCACACATTTTTATAAATGATGTTACAAATTCATTTACCTGTGATGATGTACATGTACGTGTAAAAGAAAACAAAATTGAATATCAAATCAAATCAAATTATATTCATACACGTGCTATTGTGATCATTATTAGTACAAATGTGAAATCTATCATTTCTAATTTGGCTCTATTTCCACCCTCACATCCAAAGGGGAGTGACTACGATGCGAAAGACCGTCAGTGCCGCACGCCGCTGCTTCTCGCCACCGCCCGCGGTGCCTGGCGTGCCGTTCGTTCGCTGCTTCAACGCGGAGCAGACTTTACACAGACGGATTGTGACAAGCGAAACGTCCTACATCTGGCGCTCCTGCATGGGGGCAATCTCGATTTCTTCGGAAGAGAATTCTTCAAGGTGAGTAACTGGTTTACATTCACATTGTCTTTAAGGGGGTTGTCGTATGTGTAGGGGCACACTTTTATTCTTCGGGAGGGGTGCGGGAAGTGAATTTCTTGCCCAAATATCAAATTTTCAATATCTCAATATTTCGAGCGAATTTAACCCTTTGGCTACGGGAGCCGAGTGCTCACTGTGTTAACTCTATGGGAATGAGTGAATTCAGTGGTCAACGGGTGACTGAGTAAAAACAAGAAATCAGAGACTCTAATGACTGAAATGTAAATACTTCGAATCCAAGAAATACAAAATTAAAAGAAAACGTTGATGCTCTAACAGTTTTTTTTAAAGAAAAAAACATAATTGCAGGAGGAAAAGGGAAAGGGGAAGGGGATGATTGAATGTGGTCGCATGCCTATAGCAGGCGATGTCATTTTTTCAACAAAAAATAATTGTTAGTGCAACAAATGTTGTTGTAAATCAGAACAATGTGTTTTTATCAGCATAGAAACTTCCTCCTGGGAGGTGTTAATCGATTGCTTTTTAATGGGGAAGTTATGGTAAATTTCTCCCTTCACGTTAAAGATGCATATCGTGTCATAGTTCCTTTTGCTATTCATGCCACCCAACCCGCTTATTGGTTAACTTAATCAATGGTGCAATAATTGTCTATAATCATTGAGGGGTTAAGGGGCATTGTTGGCATGGAGGGGTGGAGGGGTGCTTATATGGGAATTAAATATGAATATGCAAGTCACTCGTGCGGAGAGGCACCCTGATTCAATCTTTTCTCGTCCTTCCTATTTTCACTTTACGTTGTTTCGTTTCCTTCCCTCTCCTTGTTTTAAAATTTGATGGGGGGGGGGGGTGGCTACCCTCATACCCCCTGTAAATACTCCATCGATCTTAATACCAACAAGCAGGTAGAAATCAAACCTGTATTTCCAAATCCAGCACAATCCCATCGCCGAACCATCTCACACGTCACGATACGTTTAGATGTCGAGCAAACCTTTTAGGGCCTTAATAGGATAATGCTCTTCTTCGCCTGCCTTGACCTTGTTTGCACCATGTTCAGAGCCAGACCAAATGAATAAATAAATTGAAATGAATATGAAGGAAGAAAAAAGGGGCTTCTACAGGCCCTGTTCACAATGTTGAATGTGAATGACGGGGTATGAAATAGGGCAATCGAACTAATTCCAGATAGGAATATTATAAAACAAAATGTTGTGATAAATATGCAAAGAGCATGTACATGGAAACTCGTGGTAATTTTTGAATAACATTTGTGTATATTATTCCACACAAAAAGGCATGATTGATATTTCATTTTAATTCTAATATGTTTCTATAGGGATAGCTGCTATAAGAAATACGAATACAAAATACCGTCACTTCATTAATTATTTCCGCATGTAACTCCCTGTTCAAAATGTGTGTAAAAAGTTACATAACGTAAATTTATGACATTTCATTCCTTCCCAACCAGACAGACACAGGGAATTACTGGGAATTCACTAAATAATGAACGAATCTTGGAGCCCATATAGTGTCGTCCTAAGGAACCCTGCAAATGTACAGCCACCAATAATTAATGGCAATGGCTTTGACGCGAGTGGTACTGCATACAGCATATCAAAGAGAAAATGCTACTCTTCACTTTAAAGTGATCTGAATGATAGCATTTTCTCCTCATCAGAAAATGTCTTTCGCTATGGGGGTCTGATGACACGAATTAACCCCTTGTTAGACCTGTCGACAATCCCACGTATGCATAAACACTGCGGTGTGTGTGTGTGTGTGAGAGAGAGAGAGAGAGAGAGATGGGGAGAGGGGGAGAGAGGGAAAGATAGATAGAGAGAGAGAGAGAGAGAGAGAGAGAGAGAGAGAAAGGGGTGAAAAGGAAACAAATACAGAGATTAAAAGAAACAGAATCACTTGTGGTCGGACATTACACGAGGCAATTTAAATGATACTAAATTTTGTCAGTTAATGGTTATATCCTCAACTTTAATTTTTTCATCTTACTCGACCTCCCCACCCCATCCGTCTTCTCCTCTTTCTCTTGTTCCTTTTCTTCCTAGTCCCTTATTCGTTCTCATTTTGTTGATTCTTTCCGGCCCCTCTTATTCCTCCATCTTCTCCTCCTGCTCATCGTCGACATCGTCACCCATCTCCAATCTCCCTTTTCTTTCATCATCATCATCATCATCATCATCATCATCATCATCATCATCATCATTATCATCATACCCTAAACATCCCTTTGCTCGGTCAATTACGATTATGACGTCACAGGGACATACACAAAGGTACATTACACGTATTAGATCAACTCGGATGATGTCACGCCTTATCACATTCATGGCCGATTAACTTTTAACTATACTGCTAGCGTTTTTAGACATTTGCATGTATTCCTGGTCATTCACTTCAACGTAAAGTACAAGCTGAAGCATTGCTTGATGCAAACAGTATAGTTAAAAGGGGCATTGTCTTCCCTTGGAAAATGAGATGCTAAGTTATACACGGCTACTGATCAGGGAAAGGATGTGCGAAGGGGTCTTACTGTTTTTTCTTCTATTCATTTCTCCGATGTTTATCCTTTCCCCTTTTCTCTTTTTTAAAATATTATTCTTCANGGGGGGGGGGGGGGGGCGTGTCCCTATGCCCCCTGTTGTTACGCCGCTAAGTTGAAGTGATGCCTCAGATAACGACACATCAAATTTTCATTTGCAATAGACAATCTAGAAATGATTAAGAAAAGATCACTCAATATATTGAGGGCACTTTCCAGTTTGGGGGTGATCGTTGGTTGATCTGTATCCACATTAAATCTAATTTTGACAAGATAGTAAAGTTATAGTAACAACTAATAGGATAGGACGACATGCTTCAAAAACAATATCAAAATGTATATAAGTCTTTCATTAAGGCCCAGACAGTATCCAATGCTCCTTTAACATAATCAACATACCTAAAAGGTGAAAATCAAGTCGATCCCTAAAACCTGTTGGGCATTCATGTCCAAAATATTCTGCTTATTATACCATGGCCGACGAAGTCGGAGGGGATATAGTAACGCTGCCGTCCGTCAATGCGTCCGTCCGTAACAATTTGGTTTCCGATCGATAACTTTAGTAATGTTTGACGGATTTTAATGAAATTTGATATGGAGGTACATGGTATCAAAACACAGCCTAAGTTAATTTCCGAGTATGTAGGTCAAAGGTCATAGCTCTTTAAATATGCGAATCTGGTTTCCGATCCATAGCTTTAGTATTAATTGTTTGACGGATTTGAAATGAAGGTTCATGGTATAAAAACACAGCCAAAGTTCAATTTCGGAGTATGTTGGTCAAATGTCATAGGTCATTGAATATGCGAATCTGGTTTCAATTCGATAACTTGAGTAATGTTTGACGAATTTTAATGAAATTTAATATGAAGGTACATGGTATCAAAATACATGTACAGCCTAAGTTCGATTTCTGTGTATGTAGGTCAAAGGTGAAAGGTCATAGATCTTTAATGCAAAAACACCTAATCATGTGAAAATGTGGTTAACTTCCTTGCCTAGTAATATAATAGTAAAGTCCAATGGAGGTAACTTGTTCTGACGTATATAGGCCATTTGTACCCTCCGAGGGGATGCTACGATTTGCGTTGACTTTTTTTTTTTACAGACTACATCGTTCAATTATCCTTAGATTAGACTCAATGTCAAGAAAACTCATATATATTTTAATGGCGAGTCGTTTTCACGATTTTTTTTCAAGATATTCCCACGCTGATACCTGGTATAAATGTATGGGAAAGGGCATTCGTTGGACTTGTAGGATCTCTGTTTCGATAAAGCCCAGAACGTGAATCAGAGTGGAGTGTTCCTTTTGTATGAATCAAATTTTGTCCTTTCTTGTTTCGCCAACTCTCTAAGCAGAAGGAAGGCGCATTGGAGCTGCTCAACCAGCGGGACTGTTCGGGCTGCACACCGATGCACTACGCTACCCAGCAGGGTAACATCAAATCCGTACAGGGCCTCATCGACCTGGGCGCCACGGTTAATCTGAAGAATAAGGAGAATCAATCACCGCTTCATTTCGCTGCCAGGTATTGCATGACGTAAGGCACACCTATCCTTTCCTTACTTCCGAAGTCTAACAGCCCCCCCACTCCCGCCCCCGCCCCACACATTTCAATTTGAAGTGCATGAACTATTAAAGCGTATAGGTTACCGCAACAGAGGCTTGATAAAAAAAAAATCAACCAATCAGAACGAATCTTCATTATCAACCAAGGAAATGAAATATTTGAAATTTACAAAACATCACTTAGTTGCAAAACTGCGTTTGATTAAATTACACAATTATTTTATTTAAGGAACCGCATCTTGCTCACAATCAACGGACTTTTGAAAAACTTTCACTGATCTCTCTTTCTTATTTGCATGTTTTTATTAAAACTAACTTAATATCTGGGTGTCCTTCCCCTTCCACAAGCTAAACGGGAAATGAATACGCCTCTGTTTCGGAAATCCCCCTCCCTCCCGTTTCCCAAACTGCCTGCACTCAGCGTAGACAGAAGTTGTCCACCCGCAACGCCATTGACAGTGCTACGTCAAAATAACATGTGATTAATTACATTGGCTGTCACCTGACACCATGGCATGCATGAGACAAGGAGCCTGGTTTGCTATTGGCTGATTAGTGTAGTGACGTCAGGCAGGTAGATATGGGAAGGTTTGTTTCTCCTTTATGAGAGCATGAGGGGAAGTCCACCCTGCTATTCGGTCGGTTGTAATATAAGCAGACAAATGAGAGAAACAGGTCAGTGAAATTTTAAGCAACACCAGATTAAAAATAAGAAAATTATGAATTTTAGAAAGTGCAATCAATCAAACACACATTGTCAACTCTGTGACGTATCTTGCGAGCTCCTCTTTTATTCTCCCTGTACTAGTACAAAACTTTAAAAATCTATTTTCCCTTGAGATAATTTTCAATCATACATTCACCTTAAAATGACCATTGCAAATATGTTTTTTTACAACTCCTGTATGAAACAAATCTATTCCGTTATAAATAACTAAAAAAATTGATAGTTTATGCCATTTTCTGTACAAAGCAAATTAGCAAGGAGCTCGCAGGATACCTCACAGTATTGCCACTTCATGTTTCACTGATGAAAACATTAACATATTCTATTTCTAATCTTTCTAAAAACTATTTCTAATCTGATATCATTTCTCATCGAATTTGGCTTAAAATTTCACTATTTTCTCTCTAATTTGTTTTCTGCTTTCTATTGAAATCACCTTAATATCAGGGAAGACTTCCCTTTCAAGAAATGCGGAAGTTGTAAGTCAGCGTGAGCGTGATACACTTTTAAAAAACAAGTTTGCTAACGTAATCATGGTAATAATTCTTGAATACTACCACCTTTATTTCATGTTTAAATCAAAACAAAAATTTACTGGCCAAATATAAATTAAGCTAAACCGTGAAAGTATAAATTAAAGTAAAAATATAGAACAGACCCCTGTGAATTCTATACAGGTTGTTATTCGCTATGTTACACAATTTTGAGAGGCAAAATATGGGTTACGCCATTTGCGATGGTGTTAAACAAAGAATTCGGCGGAGAAGCCAATTTGTTACTAGAGAGTTAAAAAACTACAAATGGGATATGTTATTGTGTGTGGTTGCACCCTTACCGGTATTCTATTTCAATTTGAAATATTCCCATGTGTGGCATGTATTACGAATGAAAACCCCAATTTCAAAATGGTAAATAATCAGTATTACCCTGCGATTTTCAAGTTGCAAGTGACCATTCATGCATGAAAGAAAATATACGTAGGGACTTTTAGATTTGCACGTTGACATAGTGGACTGCTACGTGTGACGTCCTTTGCAAGTGCCTTAAAAGGACGTCACACGTAGCAGTCGACTTGATGTCGATGTGCAAATCGAAAACTGCCTAATGTGTGCGATTAAGCAACCCAGTGTTGTTTGAAACCCCTTACCAGCACTTTGCACAAGTTTTCCGATTTTTAATTTGAATATATAAATCTTGATTTGTATGCGTCATTTAAAGAGAAGGTTGAGTTCTGGGAAGAGGTAAAACAAAAATATGTGAGCGTTATCATTGTTATTATGCAAGGATGGGAGAACATCAGATTAAACGTGTTCCCCGAAAAGCATGGCTCTTCAAATGCCTTCATATTCTAAATATGACATGAAACATCGTAAAAATCGGGGTAGGTTTCTTTCTGTGTACAGTGCTTGTAACTTTGCCAAGATTTGGGCAAATTTCTTATCATTTTGATGATTCCAGAACCTTGCAATACACACGAATACTTGCATACAAGATGATCAATCTTTTCTGATCGATTCCACACCGTTTCTTTCACAATGCGATCGCATGACCAGAACTCAACCTTTAATCTACATGAATGAGAGGATTACCAACATAATGATTGGCTGGACACGAAGAATCACATTACAGCAAACCAAACAAACGGGGGTGTCGGGGGGGGGGGAAGAACGCATGTGATTGCAGATTTTGGGGGGACAAACTTTCCATTTAGAAACCCGCTGGAAATGATGTACCGTGACTTTCATTCATTCGATTCGATGCCAACTAAATTAAATACATTTTAGATAGAAATGTTCACCTTAAATGAATTAAAAGAAAAGATACAAAATTGGACTTGCATGTTTTAGTTTTGAAACCCTACTTAGGCTTTTGAATGAAATCAGTACAATATTTCATTAGCATGCTTTCTGCATGTATAGGCTACTAATAAAAAGCCTTATTAGAGATGTAGAGAACTCATAGGTAATCTTTAAAAAGCTTATTTTTACGGGATGAATACACAATTGTCAAGATACTGTGAAGATATGGTTTATTTGCATAACATTTTCAAAACTATTAAAGATAATGAATCTTTATAGAGAAGGTTTGAGCATATTGGTGAGGTCGTCCTCCGATCTGTTTTTATTTCCCTGTGAAACGTTATAGCATAAAGTTCACATGAAAAGAGCCAATTATATTACGTTGGCCCGTCTATCAATATACGTTTTTTTTTTCTCCGACATTTTAGCAAGAATTGTGAGTTTTAATAATCCCTAAACGCCACATTATGTATTCCTTTTATATCGATGAAATGAAAATACTACTTAATATAATTCTCTATAGAATTTGTATTTAAAGTTGTAATTCTACCACTAAAACGCTCATTAATCGTGCCAGTACTACCAAATATTGATCAACTATTTCCTTTAAAATGGCTTCCATTTTAGGTATGGTCGTCTAAATTCGTGTAAGCGCCTCTTGGACAGTGCAATAGGGCCTCATATCTTGAATGAAAGCGATGGGGCGGGCAGGACGGCCCTTCACATCGCCTCTTGGAGCGGTCATGTTAAACTGGTGCAGCTCTTACTCAGCAAAGGAGCTTTATTACATAGGTGAGAACTTACAAATTAATTGAAAGTGATCATTATTTTTTTCTTTAAACTTAGAGTGGTCATGTTAAACTGGTACCGATTTTACCTATCAAAGGAGCTTTAATAGATGGAAGGGATGTTTCATTTTCCCCCAGTTTTTTTCTTCTTTTACTTTCAAGTTTCACGTCTCAATGATTCTCAATTCATATATAGATTAAGCAGAATGTGAGGATCTAGATAAAATAAACATTGTAGGTGTAAACATCGCAGCAGTAGAAAAAAAAAAGTCATTTAAAGGGGAGAATTGAAAACACAATGGAATATGGAATTTTGTATACTAAATATTACCAATACACAGAGTCATCTGGTTAAAATGCGTATTCACCCGAGCAATTTGAGATTTCATGTTAAACTGGTAGGGTGGTATTCTCGAAAGCGGACCAACTTTAGTCCATGGTTTAATCCACCGAATAAGTATGGAATGCCGAGTGTCCATATAAAAATATTTTAAATTAATTTGATATGTCCCTAAATTACCATGATAATATAATTATATCATAGATATATTGTCGCTCATATATTATGTTAGTATTCTAATTTAGTGACAGATTAAATCATTCAAAAACATATTAATATGGACACTTGGCATTCAATTCTTAGTCGGAGGATTAAACCATGGACTAAATTTAGTTGCTTTCTTGTTTAATAGCTTTTTTGTTTGACAGAGATGGGAACTTACAAATTACTTGAAAGGGATGTTTCATTTATTTACTCATACATTTCGTATATTTACATGAATGATTGTGAATCACCGCAAAAATATCCATAGAATAATGACATTTTAAAGGTACTATAATTCCAACGGCATTTGAAAGCTAATACTAATTAGAACTTCCCTAAAAAAAAAGGGGGGGGGGAACGGGCTTGAAAATGTCTTCAAGTGGGAAAATAACGACTATTAGTTGTCGAATCGACTTAAGAGCTATAGAGCCAGGAAGTAATATTCTGATTTTCAGACCATTGTACCGAATGGTCGTACGTTTTATGCTGCGCAAAGATTCATCAGTTTAATTTTGGCAATTACAATTAGTTGGTTGTTGATGTAGACAAATGCTCATGTACCCTTTACAGCTCATTTTTAATGTATATTATCACCAAAGAAGAAAAAAGCCAGTCAGTCACTCAACAGTGTCTGACAGTGAAGTCTAGCAAGTTAACAGGTTTCCTTGAATAATTTGAATATTAGGACACTGCTAACGTTAAAATTTCACAGATAGGATATACATGACATTTTCATAATTCCTGCAAAGTTCTACATAATTTGATGTTGGCTGCACAAGGGATATAGTATCTTTAAAGAATAGATATGAAATTAATAATTTGTAAAACGTTGTTTTACAGTTTTCCAACTCAGTTGCACAAAATATTTGTTAGATAAAACAATCATAATATTCATAATGCGTTCCTTCATTTCTTCTCCACAGGGATCATGAAGGTAGAACGCCTCTGCATTTAGCTGCCGTAGAGGGCTACATCAATACGATGAAAGGTTTATTAGCAACTCATCCTCATCTTATGAACCAAGCAGATGATGAAGGGGTACTTGTATTACTCATCTATTTCACCTCTCCCCCTCCTCATCCTCGTCTTCCTCCTTCTCCTCGTATTCATTATTATCACCTCATCTGAAGATTCGTACCTATAATCCTTTGTTTTTCTTGTTGTCTTAATGTATTATTTAGCCTTTCTCTGCATCAAACCATCGATGCAATCATCATCATCATCATCATCATCATCATCATCATCATCATTATCATCATCATCATTATCATCATCATCATCATCATCATCATCATCATATCAACACCACCTCCTACCAATCTTTATTATCATTACTTCATCATCAAAAAGCCTCGCGGCTCTCGTCTTTATTTTGCATGAAGTGTTCCATCTTATATATATAAATTGTCATTGAAATTCCTTCATCAAAGTCATCACCAGTGTCATCATCATCATCAACATAATCATCGTCTTTGTCAATACCTTATCCTCCTCATCGGCCTCCCCATCATCGTAACCACCACCACCATCATCATCATCATAATTATCATTACTTGCTGCCTTGCTAAAGCCAGGGTATTAATCGGGGCAGCACCAGGAGTGTGACGGACATGTGCGCTATATAAGAAGCCACCATTATTATTATTATTATTATTATCACCAAAATCATCATTGCCGTCATCATCATCGCCGTCATCATCATCATCATTATCACCATTACCACTACCGCCATCATCGTTATCGTCACCATCACCTCATAGCTTGCATCACTATCATGAACTGATCACCACAAAGTCTCTTGACCCTCCTCTTCAGCTCATCTTGCTTTTGTATGTCATCTTTTCCGCCCTCTATAAATCACCATCTTCATCAACATCACCATCATCATCATCATCGTTTTGATAGTAACCATCATCACTACCAGTGTAATCTTCAGCGTTATCAACATCTTCATCGACATTTATCTTAACCCCTGAATTCTCTAAAATGATTTCCGAGTTTTTTCTTCTTCAATTCTTTTTTTTTTCCTATTTAATCAATTCTTCACCTTCCTATCTTCTTAAATATCATAATATTCTGCTTTGTTTTGTCGGAAATATTATCGATATTATAAATGTTCACTTGTCCTCACTTGATGTTGCCCCCTCAGAACACTGCCTTACACCTGGCGGCTCGGGCCGGCCAGGCCCCCGTAGTCACATTCCTACTCGACAGCCATGCCGCATTATTACGTAATAATTCAGACCAGAGCTGTATGGAGGTGGCTATAGAATGCAGAAACAAAGATGTCGCAATGGCCTTCGTCATGAATGAAAGGTAAATCGAGGTGCTCGCGATTTGTCATTCTGTTCATTGTTAATTGATGTTATATACTAAATGAGAATGGTCATCATACCTAAAATTATATTTATACAAAGATATGCAAAGGATAGTCGGTGCAATAAGATGTTGACCCGCCAGTGTTTAAGATTTAGTTGTCATAAAAAAAAAAAAAAGAGAAGACAAATGAGGATGACATTTTATCTCTCTTATTTGAAATGTTAAAGCCGTACTGTACGAGAAGTATCCATCTAGCGCCATCTCAGGTCAGCTGTATCAGTATGTTCTCGTAATTTACTGCCCCTTTAGCTGTGCAGCTGTTAGTTCTCGCATCGTGTCCTCTGTCTGTGGGAATTAGGTAATGGGCTGCGTTCGGCTGGCAATAAGATCATGAGATGGCGCTGTGCAATAAACAATACGCTAGGTCAGAAAGGGCAATCAGCTCAGTATTATATCGCTTTAAAGGGTTAGCACTTCTTCATATCACCGCTCCCATCTTTTCTAAGCAAAATGAATATGTACACTACATACCTTCATTTCTTTTATTGATATATTAATTTCAAAGTAATATCTACATCTTAATTCTCTTATATTTGTCCTCATGTACATCCCTTTATCTACTTTGTCCACAACATCTCCGTTACCATGGTTACTCTTTTCGTGTAGGTGGCACGAAGCAATGGACGACTGTGGAGAGAGGAAGGCCCCTCACATGCTTGGCCTCATCGAGCAGTTACCAGAAGTGGCTTATGTGAGTTTAATCTTCGAAAAATAGGAAACCATTAACGGCTGACGTTACAATGATCCTTCATTCCATTCGTAATTAAAATGAAGTACAATATTACGGAAGAAAAATATTGAAATAGGAACTATCCATGATCATCAAATAAACGTGACAAAAGAAAATATAGTCCTTTACTTTAAGAAAACACGTTGGAATTTCAGTAAATGTATCGAATGCATATATATATATATAGCTCTTCAATTGACAATACAAGTTCTAAGTCATGCAACATTATATAGATGCCTATTTTTAATTATTAGAAGGATGGATTCAGGACCCTGCCCCCCCCCCCACTCAGTGTTATTTAGGGTACGCATATGCTCGTTCCCTCTTTTTGAAAACACCCCCTATCTGAGAACTGCC
>BEXV01003125.1:22039-33083 GCA_003118195.1 Hemicentrotus pulcherrimus | reverse complement strand
GGGGGGTCTGTTGTTTCTTGACTTTTCCCTCAAGTTTTTTGCACATTCTGATACAATTTTTGTTGAAATTGGATATTAATTAAGCTATAACAACAACAATTTGTATTTTGGGAGAAAAAAAACAACTAATTTTACCATCTTGTGAGGGTTGAAATAGCTAGGTGCCTACAGGACCTTCATAGTTTTTAGCCTTAATTTTGTAAAACTTCAACATATTTTTAAACAGTGATCCACTAACAAAGTTGAGGATTCAGAAGGGACTGAAACAATTACCATTCAAAGTAGAATACAAGCAAAGCAAACAAGGCAAGCAAGCAGAAATTGTTAACTTCAAGCCAGCATCACCTCAAAGTTTGTAAGCAGTCTGTCTGCATGGCACATAGTATGGAGAAGTGGGTTTGAATATATAGAGAGAAATTGTTTGAATAAGTCTCGGCCTTATAGTAGTTTCATAAATGTTTGGATTATATAAATAAGATATATTAGAAAGCTGGTTAAATATCAAATATTTGTTTTTTGTGTTTTGAAGGGTTTGACTGTAGCGCAAGCAGCTCATGTGCTCGCCCGAGATGGACCCAATTCCTTGACCCCACCTCCTAAGACGCCGGAGTGGATAAAGTTCTGTCAGCAATTGTTTGGTGGATTTGCAACCCTGTTGTGGATGGGATCTATCCTCTGTTTCCTTGCCTATACTATCGAGGCTGCCACAAAGGATGAACCCAACAGTGACAACGTAAGGAGCACTCTTTCTTGACTCCAGGGGGAGGTTTAACAAAGATCAAAAGTTGAACTTAACTCCTCCCACTTGTAGCTACTTGCTCCCTCTATATAGAAAACTTCCCTTATCAATGCTTGTTGGTCCCCCATCATTTTTTTCTTATGTTAATTGAGAGATGAGTTAATGAGATAGCCACCTGTCAGTGACCAGCAAGGTGGTCTAATCCCTTCTGGCTGAACTAGAACAGCAGGCCTTTAACAATTATGGAAAGCCGTTAACCATCTTTGAAAATATTTTGTAAAAGTTATTGTAAAATGCATAAAATGTTGATTCAAAGCATTCATATTTTTTATAGAAAGGTGATTATATGTTCTTGATGTGGAATTTAAGAAAAGTCTAAAATACTTGAATTTTTGCCTTTGAATATATTTTATTTTAAGGGGCACCTAAAGGGCAATACAAGATCTTTTTTGTTTGGTCTAAGGGACTGAAACATGCCAGAGTCCCTCCCTTCCTCCCTCCGCCCTTTGGATGAAGCCATCCTTGAATGACATTTAGTATTTTGTTTGTCTTTCAGTTGTACCTGGGTATTGTGCTTGCTAGTGTTGTTATCATCACTGGATGTTTCTCATACTATCAAGAAGCTAAGAGTTCTAAGATCATGGAATCTTTCAAGAACATGGTTCCTCAGGTAAGTTCTCTTCTTCATCCACCGTTCCTGTTCATTTTATTCATCACTTTACTCCCTATTTGAAATGTCAAATCAAAACCTGTTAACAAAAAAATAATGGCCACTTACCCATATGTAGCGCTCGCATCAGGCACACAGTTACTCTCATTGCGCTTAGATATTATTACCCTGGTTATAGCTGAGCATCTAAAGAAACTTATCGCCCAAGCATAGGAGGTACCCATAACCTTTGGTGAAGAGAGGCAAATGTAGATTAACATTTTTGCCAAAGCATGTTAGTGCCAGGGTGAAGTTTGAACCGTATGATCATCAGTCCAATGACTTGTCCACTAGACCCCATTACCTGTACTTACCTTGAAGAATCAGCTGAATACACCTTACTAAAAGTGTTCAATAAAGCTGCAAACCAGTGAAGAAGTAAGGCATCTCTTTATGAAATTTATCAGGAAGGTTTTGAAATTTTTACAAATTTCTCATGTTAATCTCATTCTTTTGTCATGTCCATTATATTTTTGGCATTTGAAAACAGTATTATTAAAGGCATCGTTTAACAATGTTAAATCTGAGATGCATGGACCTACGTGTTATCAGTGTCTGTGATTGGTGTAATATTGAAGCCCTAAACAAATTGCGCTTCAAAATGATCAAGAAGTGCTAAATCCAGGATTTTGTTTCAGAATCTGAGACAAAGTTACCAGATCCCTTTAATGTTACTAGTACCAGCTAGCCCATTCACTAACATAATGCAATGAATTGATGTTTCCCTGTCATTGTTGCCTACAGGAAGCCCTTGTGCTACGTGCCGGTGAATGGCACTCTATCAATGCTGTGAATGTCGTCCGTGGTGATATCGTTGAGGTCAAAGGTGGCGACAGGATCCCGGCTGATATCAGAGTGGTGGAATCAAAGTCATTCAAGGTATAAATATCAATTCAATTTCAATTTATCGTCCAATATTGGAAATTTGTTTTGCTCACATTTTACAAACGTTCAAAGAATCAAAATAAGTTTACATATATAACACATATCATATACTTTGACATAGAAATTCTTCAGAATATTTCTTTACAGAAAGTTTTCCTACGTTATTATAAAACAAAATAAATGAATTATTTTATATGTTCGGGTGAGTGGGATGGCCCAGAAATGTTACAAAATCAACATTACAGAAATAAAGAAGAACGTAAAATTCGGGTAGCATTTTGATTGTATTTGCTGATCGAGAAAGGAACAAAGGAATTTAAAAAATGTTAGTTTGTACAAGTTAGTGTGCTGAGTTTTATCTTCACTCTAATTTTGAATCTCTTATCTTTCTGATTGGGGAGTGCAAGACACAAAGCTTTAGTATGCATGTATGCTGCTTGATTTTTTTTTTTTATTTACTTTTTTTTACTTTTGCAGATGCAGATGTATATTTTTATATATTTCATGATATTTTGTTTTTAAATATTGAGGTAAGATAGTAAATCTCTCCCCCCCCCTATTCCCCATTAATCTTTTTGTGTGACTTCATCAGTCCCATGTACTTAAATTCGAATTATTGAGTATAAACCCCACATGCTTGTTTTGATGTCAGCTTTTTAATATTTGTATGTAGGTGGACAACTCATCTCTGACTGGAGAGTCTGAACCTCAGTCTCGCAGCCCAGAATTCACAAGTGATAACCCTCTGGAGACAAAGAACATCGCATTCTTCTCTACCAATGCTTCGGAAGGTTAGTCCACTTCAGCCCCCTACTATCTCTTCAATATTTCAAGGCAATTTAGTGACAAAATATAGAATCACAGCTGCCCATTTGAACGATTTATTGTTATTCAATTTCATTTTTTTCTTTTTTTTTTCCTCCAGATTCTGATAAAAATTATTATTATTAAGTATTTGGTGTCACCTGTGCCTGGGAGGCGAAAGGTGAACTGAATCACTGTAACCCTCTGGGTATCTCCTCCTGGTATAACTGATTGGGTGTGTGCAAGTGGACACCAGGGTTTCCCCCTACTGTTTTACGAATAGTGCCGTGGGTTCTTAACCGAACTGTAGGGTGTTTCTACAACGTCAGCAAAAAAAAGATTAAAAAAATAACCGTTGAGTATTCAAGTATTTGCATGTTAGCCTGGGAGTGTACTCAAGCACCTCATTACACGGTTATGCACAGCCTTAGTTGTAAACGTGCAAAGGTGGTGACTCTCTCTCCTCTACACAGGGCCTCCTACCCGAGGGCCTCCTATGTGGGTGTGGAGTCAAAGTTGAGGGCATGATTCAGTTAGTAAATCCCTCATTGTTTTGTTTTAATAGGAACTTGC
Source organism: Hemicentrotus pulcherrimus (assembly GCA_003118195.1). Classification (NCBI taxonomy): domain Eukaryota; kingdom Metazoa; phylum Echinodermata; class Echinoidea; order Camarodonta; family Strongylocentrotidae; genus Hemicentrotus; species Hemicentrotus pulcherrimus. Next base: position 29,373 of record BEXV01003125.1, on the reverse strand, counting down.
CGTGGTATCGTCATCAGCACTGGTGATAACACCGTCATGGGACGTATTGCTGGTCTAGCCTCTGGATTGGACGTTGGTGACACGCCCATCGCCAAGGAGATCGAGCATTTCATCCACATCATCACAGCTGTAGCCGTCTTCTTGGGTGTATCTTTCTTCTTCCTGTCTTTCCCTCTTGGATACACCTGGCTTGAAGCTTGTGTTTTCCTCATTGGAATCATTGTGGCTAATGTGCCTGAGGGTCTCCTGGCCACTGTCACTGTAAGTTGCTTTTCAATTCATTTCTTAAAGCCACACTGTACTACGCGTAGCTACTTGCTCCCTCTAATCAGAAAACAATGCCTAATCAGTGATCATTGGTCCCCCATGGTTGTCTTATGTCATAACACATGCACCAAAAGTCTGCCCAGAGCAAGAAGGGCATTTAGTTTGACATAGATTTAACATCTATCAATGAAAGGCATCAAAGGCTGTTTAGTTTCTGCTCTATTTGATTCTGAAAGCCAAGAATATTGCTAGCAAGAGCTGAACCAAAGTTTGTTCATATATAATTATAATAATTCCGCTTTTATATAGCGCTTGATACATCTACGATGTCTCTGAGCGCTTTACAGATATACTATTACCCCGGTCATTAAATTCAATACTTGCCTGCACTCACTGTGTGCACAATCTCCACTCCCTGGGGAGCATTCCAGCCAGGCATTACTTGACCCTCCAAAAAACTGTTATCATCCCGCAGGTATGTCTGACCTTGACTGCTAAGCGTATGGCTCACAAGAACTGTCTTGTGAAGAACCTTGAGGCCGTAGAGACCCTTGGTAGTACCTCCACTATCTGCTCTGATAAGACTGGTACCCTAACTCAGAACAGGATGACCGTAGCTCACATGTGGTTTGATAATACCATCGTAGAGGCAGACACAACAGAGGATCAGAGTGGTAAGAGTCTCATTTTCTTCTCATTTGTATCATCCACAGGCGTTGTCTTTCAGACTGCTTACGTCTATTTCCTGTTTCAGGTACAGTCAAACCTGTCTACAGCGACCGCCCAGGGGAAACAAAAAAAGTGGTCCTTGTAGACAGGTTATAAGCCTGTTTTATGTCTTATTTTCATGGAAAAACAGTTGGGAAAATTTTTTAATTGGTTGGGAGAATTTACTTTTAGAAAGTGTCCCACGGTGACGCCTTCAAAGAAAACCATAAATATCTTTGTGGTTTGACAATTATTTCAGGATTTTTTGGATGTTAAAGGGTTAGTACAGTAGAAGGAATATATATAATAAGTAACATTTCATTAAAAAATTTTGATATTTTTTTTTCTTCTTTTTTTCTTTCTCTTCAACCTTCAACAATGTTACCGTGTCACTGTAATGACAAGAGCAAATGAGATGAAAAAGCATTTTTAAGTTGTTATTTTTGTTATTTAATCATCAGGTGGTCAATTTGACAAGTCTTCACCAACCTGGATGGCCCTAGCTCGTATTGCTTGTCTCTGCAACCGATCTGAATTCAAGGCTGGACAAGAAAATGTTCCCATCCTAAAGAGGTCAGTCAGTAATAAGATTTATCCACATATCTACGGTTGTTAAACTTTATATACCGATAAATTTCCTAAGTTAAAAGATACAGATGTGTAGATAGTGTTGAGAAATGTTATAATGCTTAGATATATAAGGCTATCATATAATTTGTAGAGGTCACAAAGTGCTTTTATTGCCGAATATAAAACTCGCTCCTAGATCCTAAGCAAATGATTGGTCATGTGCGGTCACATGTGATTCATTTACTGAGACTATTGCATGTTTTTTCATGAAAAAGCGTGCAATATTTTCCAGTAATATTGCATGGTTTTTAGTGCATGTACATGATGTGCAGTAGTGCGCGTAGAGGTTAGAGTGTTAATAATCTGTGTGCATGGGCCTATTCTTGTGCAGCACTATGCGTAAATGGGTATAGCTAGCGGTAAGAGCATTTGAGATTTATTTTCAGCCATACTGTCACAAAACAATCTGTGTGTATCCATTGCACTCAGCCCAACGGCTTCGTGTGATTGATACACACAGCCTCAACTCGAGTGCGGATAGATCATTTAATGAATTCATGTGCAAGCATCTTTTGTATATTATTCTTAATTCTCCTATCTTTATTCTTTGACAGAGATACTACTGGAGATGCCTCTGAATCAGCCTTGGTAAAGTGCGTTGAACTTTGTATGTTCAATGTAACGGAATACCGTAAGAAGAACAAGAAGGTCTGTGAGATCCCATTCAATTCCACCAACAAATACCAGGTAAGAACAAGAAGGTCTGTGAGATCCCATTCAATTCCACCAACAAATACCAGGTAAGAACAACCCAACCTCTAGGGTATCTAGAGCATGTACTTGGATGTAACGTTATCATTGTTATTATGCAAGGGTTGAAGAACATCAGATAAAACACGTTCCCTGAAAAGCACGGCTCTCTAAATGCCTTCATATTCTAGATATCGCATGTAACGGCACAAAAATCGTGACTGATTTTTATGCCATATGTTTGTGTAGTCCCATATACATCTTTCTGTGTACAGTGCTTATAATATTACGAAGACTGGGCCAAATTTCGTATCATTTCGATGATTCCAGAACCTTGCAGTACACACCAATACTTATATGCCAGATGATCAACCTTTTTTGATTGATTCCAGAATGTTTCTTTCCCAGTGCAATCACATGACCAGAACTCAACTTTAACTTGAGAAATTATGTTGGGTATTTGAATGTTGTATTATTCAAATATTTTGCAAATTAAATATCAATATTCTTTGGAGTTGATCTTGATTTTATGAATGTACATCAAACTTAGTTCAAGTCAGATCTGTATAATACAACAGCTTGTAAAAGTCATGGGATTCATTTCTGACCTTAAGGTTTATTATTATGATCACAGCATAAGTTAAATCCAGGATTTTGTTTAGAATCAGAGGCAAAGATAACTAATACCTTTAATAATTGTTTTGTTTGTTGCTAGGTTTCCATCCATGAGACCGAAGGAGATGATCGTAACCTGTTGGTGATGAAGGGAGCTCCTGAACGTATCCTGGACCGTTGTACAACTATCTTAATCAAGGGCAAGGAAGTAGATATGAATGATGAAATGCAGACTGCTTTCAACAATGCTTATCTGGAGCTTGGTGGTCTGGGAGAACGTGTTCTGGGTATGTTCATACATCTACCAATCGTAGGAAACATTAATTCCCCTTGTGTGGTTCCTAAGCATATGAACTGCACAATTTAATAGTAGATAGATAGTGGTGGTTATTTTACCTGACAGCTAAGAAAGCAATATATGCTTGTAAGTAAACAACCTGAAGACCGACGGCTTTAGGTCCTCTCCGAGGGACCTGGTAATGAGGATTAATGCTTTACCAAAGGGCACTAGGGCATCGACTTGGTTTCAAACCCGGGTCACCGGATTACAAGGCTACTGCTCTACCGACTGAGCTATCGCGCCTCCATGAGTATATTTGTATGAGCATATGGGCATAAATTAGACATACAATGTATGCAGAAATGAATAGTCATGAATTTAATTTCTAGCACAAGGCTTATACCAAATGTAGATGTATGTGACCAGTTAACATTGGCAACCAAACAAATTGCCAGAGAAGTAAATCAATGCCTGGCTTTAAAAAAACACCATGTAAACATTTTCTATCCGGATTGTATGCCTTGGCTTTGTACAGGTTTCTGCCATTGCTACCTGCCAGCTGATCAATTCCCTCTTGGCTTTGCATTTGATGCTGATGAGGTGAACTTTCCTCTGGAGAAACTCTGCTTTGTTGGTCTGATGTCCATGATAGATCCTCCCCGTGCTGCTGTACCTGATGCTGTTGGAAAGTGCCGCTCTGCTGGAATCAAGGTATCTATCATGTATACATAACGGTTGGTATTCTTGAAAGTCGAAAAAGTCAACTAACTTAAGTCCATGATTTAATCCCCTGACTAAGTATGGAATGCCAAGTGTCCATATAAGTATGTTTTTGAATAATTTAATCTGTCACTAAATTAAAATACAATGTAAAACATAATTAATAAACCACAATATAGCTATGAAAAATATATGTCATGTTAATTTAGGGACATATCAAATCATTCAAAAACATATTCTTATGGGCACCTTGCATTCCATACTTAGAGGATTAAATCATGGACTAAAGCTAGTCGACTCTACATCTCTGAAGAGATGCAATGCAGTGGATTCTCAATTCATCTAGCGACAACAATGTGAAGTCCTTCCTATTCATTATAGTATCACAATTGATCACTAGTGCGTTCACAGGTATTTACCAAATGCTTATCATGACATGACTGACTGATGGAATAAATGATAATAATAGCGCAACCTGTCCCAAAGAAGAAGTTAGAAGTATACAAAGAAATGGACTGCTAAAAGTATGTTTCCGTTTTCAATTGACATTAACAAAGTTATTGTTAACATATTATGATACAAGTTATTTGAAGAATTTTGTCAGGACTTGTTATGATCAACAACAAAAAAACAATGATAAAAAAAAAACCAATTACTTGTTTAAAAAAAAAATTAGTTCTGCAAGATGTTGACACTTAGACAGAATTTAAAGAAACAAACCACTCTTAAAGGTAAAGATGTAGTCATGGACCTTACAGGTTGAGCTGTAATTTTAGAGGATGATTGTAGTTGTTAGCATGAAATTGATTTCTCTTTCTTATTCCATTGTAGGTAATCATGGTTACTGGTGACCATCCAATCACAGCTAAGGCTATCGCTAAGGGTGTCGGCATTATTTCTGAAGGTAACGAGACCCGTGATGACATTGCTCAACGTCTTGGAATCCCTATTGAACAAGTCAACCCCAAGTGAGTTTAGTCAATTACATTTTCCAGGAATGCCAGTATTCAGGCCAGTACCTGAGGCCCTAGCAATTTCTTCTTGTGTACGAATAAAGATAATTTATATCATTTGATTAGGTAGACTTAATTTTTATACAAAACAAACCTCAGTTGTTTGTGGAGGACTTGTGGTAAATGCTTGTTGTATTTAGGTTTTTAATTGTCATTAACTTGAAAAGGTATTCTGTAACATAGTCCAAATTACACTGGCAGAACTGCATGAATATACTAAGATACAAATGGAATGCAAAATATGACTATAATGAAATATCTCTGTGTATGTTTTCCTCTGTGACAACATGTCTTCATTTTTTTCCTGGGGGAGGGGATTGGGGACTTTCCACCTTCTTGTTTGTGTTGTTTTTATATTATATACCATCTGTGTTGTGTTGTTCATAACACTTGTAGATTTTTCTTGTTCAAATAGATACTAGACTGTGCATCATTATATAAAATAGGGGATTTGTCACATTAAATTTTGATTGTCTTCTCTTCAGGGATGCAAAAGCGATTGTTGTCCACGGTTCTGAGCTGAAAGACATAGCCCGTGAAGATCTTGATGCTATCTTGGCTGACCATCCTGAGATCGTCTTTGCTCGTACTTCACCTCAGCAGAAGTTGATCATTGTTGAAGGTTGTCAGCGTGCTGGTGCCATCGTAGCTGTGACCGGTGATGGTGTTAATGACTCTCCAGCTCTGAAGAAGGCTGATATTGGTGTTGCTATGGGTATCGCTGGCAGTGATGTCAGCAAACAAGCAGCTGATATGATCTTGCTCGATGATAACTTTGCCTCCATTGTTACCGGTGTTGAAGAAGGTACATTAATAATTTGAAAAACTAACTATATCCAATGAGTATAGACTTTGTCTGAAATTCTGTTTTTAAAGCCCATCTGCACTAGTTAGTTTAGACAGGGTGGATTAGACCTCCCTGCATGTTCACTGACAGGTGGTTATTTCATCAAATAAGCTCTCAACCAACATAAGAAACCAACGGGTACCGCTTAGTCATTGTTGCTATATAGAGGGAGCAAGTAGTTACAAGTAGTGCAGTCCCGCTTTAATACAAATCTTATTCTATATTATGGTAAAGATAATGCTGACTTGCATAGCTCTCTATGATACAAGTAGTAATTCTTTTATCCATTTCAATAATTTGTTCATAAATTAGAGTCAAAATAATTGGGTTCAACCAACAACAACAACAACAAATTGTCTCATTTTGAAGTGTAATGATGAGATTTTTCTATTCAACTGAGATCCAGAGGGGTCTCAACCGTTCAAAGGTATATGTGTTAACATCATTCTGGCTCTTATCTTGAGTTATCTTTGTCTCAGATTATAAACAAAATCCTGGATTTAGCTCATGCTGCAATCACAATTATAAACATTAAGGTCAGTCAAGAACCCCATGACTTTGATTCTGACTCTGATTATCAAGATATTTATTGGAATTAGAAATGCCAAACACTGTTTGCCAAATGATTTTGAACAGTTTTTTTTTATAACACTTCAGTCTATTGGGAAAAATGAGTTTCTTTTTTTGATCATTTTGAAGTGCATTTTTTTTGGGCTTCAATATATCACCATATGACAGACACTGATTACATGTAGGACTATGCATCTCAGATTTGTAAAGCTGGAAACATTGTTCAATGATGCCTTTAAGAGACGATATGCTGATTTGATATCTTCTGTTTCTTCAATCCATCCTTGACAGGTCGTCTGATCTTTGACAACTTGAAGAAGTCCATTGCATACACTCTAACCAGTAACATCCCTGAGATCAGTCCGTTCCTTATCTTCATCTTGGCTTCTATCCCTCTACCGTTGGGTGTCGTTACAATCCTCTGTATCGATCTGGGTACTGATCTGGTGAGTACAAACCTAGTAAACATTTGACACAGTATATTGGCCTTATTTTCATTTTCTTGTTATAGTCTACTTCAAAACGTTTTGGTGGTTTCATTTTTGTTACTTTTCTTATAAAGGTATACTTAAAGACAATGAGTAGTCCTTGTATGTACAGTCAAACCTGTCTATAGCTACCACCCAGAGGTAAACAAACAAAAAGTGCAGTCTTTGTAAACGGGTGGTTACTAAAGCAAGTTTGACTTATTTCATATATTCTGTCTTCACTCAACCCAGGTGAGGTAAATGGGTACCTGGTAGGATTATTCCTTGAAGTGCACTGATAAGGCTGCCGGAGCTAAAACTGAACTATTATCATTATTATTGATGCATACAGGTACCTGCCATCTCCCTTGCTTATGAAGAGGCCGAGTCTGATATCATGAAACGTCGCCCTCGTGACCCTCAGAATGACAAGCTTGTCAACGAGCGTCTCATCAGTGTATCCTATGGACAAATTGGTGAGCAAAACTTTTATAACACTTTCCATAAATGTAATGGGAAATAATAAC
>BEXV01003123.1:12245-40552 GCA_003118195.1 Hemicentrotus pulcherrimus | reverse complement strand
AGGAGGAGGAGGAGGAGGAGGAGGAGGGCGGCATTGTAGGGAGAAGATGATCAGAACCATTTTAATGATGATAATTGATAATTAACAACAACAATACATTTCTGAAATGCAAATCTACCATTTTGCAAGAAGAAGAACAAGGAAAAAAGGCTCAGCTTTATTGTTTTGATCTTGAAGCACAACAGTTGCCTGACAATTTTTTTCAAATATGAAAGCAGGTGACCTAAAAATGGGAAGCTTAAGCAGGAGGGTTTTAAGGATTTTTAAAAATCAACAAATGTTTTGTTTTCCTGTGTATTTCTTTGTCATTGTTAGCTGAGTTGAGCTAAGCTGAAGCAACCTCATCATGGCTGATAGTACTGACAGCGAGGCTGAGGTTACATTTGAAAGTGCAGATGAAGGTGAAGAGGTGGAAGTCATTGGGGAAGTCATTGAGGAAGTTGCTAAAGAGGAGAAAAATACTGCTGAATCAGATTCATCTCAATCACAGGATCATGAAAGTACAGCTAATACAACTGAAAACTCTGCTCAAGAGGATGCAGCTGCCAAGAGCTCCAGAACAGAAGGGTTTGTGGATGAATCAAGAACTAAAGCCGAAGATGAGATGGAAGAAACAGACAGCAGAAAACAAGATGATGAGATAAGTGGTGAAACTACAAAGGGCAGTGTCAACAAAACTGAAAGAACTGCTGCATCAGATGGAGCAGGAGATGTAAAGGACTCTGTACAAACTGATGATGGGAATGAGGCAGAAGGAACTCCAGGAGATGAGAAGGAACAGATGGAGCCAGAAGGAGAAGAGATTGTGAACAGAGGAGCTCCCGTGACAGAGGACACAGAGAGCAATGCTAAAGCTGGTGGTGCCCCACAGAATGCCTCTGCTGCACCAGCAGCATCAGGTGGTGGTTCTTGGGGGTGGGGCGGATGGGGAACATCGCTCCTGTCATCTGCGGCAGCAACAGTCACCAAGGTCTCAGATAATGTTGGTGAGTTGGATTGACATGTTTTTATTGACAGAAGATTGACTTTACTTCCCAATTCTCATAAATTAAGGCTTTACTATCAAAGTATGGAAAAAAAGATTATATTAAAAATTTTGAGACAGTTCTTGATTCTCAATCAAAATGAGTAAATGTTGACCTATTATTGAACATCTGATGATTCGCACGTTGATTCTAAGTTGAAAGACAAGTATATTTCTTGTCTTATTGAGGGAAATTACTTCGATAAACCGAAGAAAATATAAACATTTACTAGTTTCCATAGCTACTGCTCAAGTCTAGGCAAAAATAAATGAAATAGAATGCTTGCAAGATATCAAAGGTAACAAATGGGATAATGGAAAGATAATAATTCCTTACGCCAATCAATCTATCTGGATCACTTTAGGAAAGGGTCTTACCCATGTCTTGGAGAACGTGGAGACATCGCTGGGTGTACCTAAGCCTGAGGAACTGAGAGAGATTGAGAAACGGGAAGCAGAGAAAATGGCTAAAGAGAAAGAAGAACAGTCAACTCAACCAAAGGAAGATGACCAAGAAACACAAGGTATGCTTCTATCATCGAACCTGTGGTATGGATTTCTATTTAGAAAAAGATGCACCTCTGTCCGTTAAAATGTACCATGTGCTTGTTGAAATTCTTTTAGATAGAACATTTCTTGTGTTTTAAATATCGTTTTGCAATATATTTTTTCATGAAAGTATGCAAATAAGATTTATACCTTCAATTTACAAACAACTTAAATTGTCAAATTAACCAAATTGGATATGATTCAATGTGAAACTTACAATTTTCTGTAAAGTATGCTACCTTTAATTCTCAACCATCAATGACAATTGTTTTGAATTATCTATCCACAATTCATTAATTTTCAAGTACTAATTCATTCAAATTTATTTTGCAATATAAAAATCAAAGTATACACAGTAACAGTAAATTTTAAATATATTTACAAAGGTAATATGCGAGGCCTTCCATGAAGGTTGCGAAAACCTGTGAAGTTGGATTGCCCATTACAGAATGGAAAAAAAAATGGAAAAAAAAAAACCCAACAAAATATTATAAGCACACAACAATAAATTTTAAGCTCCACAAGCATTCTTGAAATATGTTGAATATTGTAGATTTCAGTGCAATGATTCAGTTACATTTTCTACTCTACAGAGGGAGCCTCTCAACAGGATGAGAGTGAGGGTAAAGAGAAAGAAGAGAAAGAAGAGAAGGAGAAAACAGGAGCTGGGATCGGCGGTTTCTTCTCATCTGGCGCATCTGTCTTCACCAGTGCCATGGGCAAGACAGTAAGATATCATGTGGCATATTAATTGAAATACATGGAGAGAATTTTGGTTTCAAAGTAAATTAAATTATTTTCTTAAATATTAAAAATGAAATGCATTTGGAGGAGGGAATACATAGTTAGTCATGTAAAGTACATAAAAATGGTCCATTGTGAAAATAAATTCATGGAAATCTTTGGTCACTTATCCCTTGTGTGTTTTTGATTGCATTAAAGGATTTAAGACCGACTATAGTGTTTTGGGTTCTTATAAGTCTTAGCACATTTTTATACAAACCAGTATTCTACTTGATGCAAAGACCGTTCCTAGGAAAGTGTTTAAAAACAACCATAGTAGAGAGTCGGTCCGTCAAGATATGTTGTATAACTCACATTTGCTTTTTGCATTGAAATTGGCCTATACAAACTGGTCGTATTAACATAGAGGCTTCCATTGTACTAGTTGTACATTTTTTGTATGTCAGTATCATTAATGAAAATGTGGTGCTTCAGGGATGAAGACATAATAACTTTTCTTTTTCATATAAGTATGGTCTAGGAATCAATAAGAAATTTCGGTCTAATTAAATTGTTAGTAAAATAATAAAACAAACCATAGTTTGATTTTGGTGAATTGAAGTACAAAATATCTTGTTTGTTTGACCATAGATGACCGGTGGTCTTGATGCCCTGGAGATGATTGGCCGTAAGACAATGGACATCCTACAAGAAGGTGACCCAAGGTTGGAGAAGAAGAAAGGAATGGTTATTCCCAAGAGAGATAAAACCAACCTATCTGATGTAAGTTAAAGATATTAAAGCCTACCAACATATTGTTATGTGTTAAGAGACATGGTTGTACACTTCTTTAAAAGAACCAATTTTTCCATGTTGTGTTTGTCAAACTATTAAAAATAAAAACTATCGTTCTTTGATAGAATTTGATACCATTCAAAAAAGATTATAGATTTTTTCTTCTACTCAGCTCGGTGAATAATAATCTGAATTAAGATTTTTGTCTGACTTACCGTACTTAACGTTATTTCATGCAGAGGACATGATTCCTAACTGGGGGTCTATTGTGTTAAACAAAATCTCTATAGTGCTTAGACAAGCCCAAGTATCGGGTATGCTTTGGTACTTTTCAGATCATGTTAACGTGTTTGACTGCAATCCAGCTGAACAGCTTCAGATACCATCATTTACTTGTCTTTTCTTTTAGGTTTTAAAACAAGCCAAGAAAGATGCTGACGAAGAGGCTGCTAGAAGGCAGGAGGAAGAAGAACATCAGAAGTACAACTATAGTTTCCTCTTTGATCAATATCAAGGTCTGTAAGCAATAAAGACATTAGGATTTTTGTTATCTAGATGTTAATTTGGAAGGATAGAAAGATTTAAATTGTGGTATTATTCATTTGCCATTTTTTAATCCACTGTGATGGGCCAAAAGTTAAGTAAACATTGAGACAAGTTGAGTTCTTGTATATGTTTGGTTGTAAAAGTAAGTAATTTATGATTTTCCAACATTTCAAAAATTTCTTTAATGGGCAAGTCCAACATTGATAGCAAACTTTCTTATTGTTTGATTATTATTTTTCTTCAAACTTTGCCATTCTGTTTATCTTATTCTTCTACCATCATACAAATAAACTTATAACAAGGGTTGGATTGCCCTTTTAAACATTTTTTATAAGCACTTTGTATTGCTGTTTATCAATTTGCCTATTGAGATAACCATGAACTGTAGAGGTTGTTTTTAACCTTTTTAAATTTTTTTAGATTTTATATATGATGTTACAAATTCTCAGAAAAACAATGAATCTGTAGTCTTTAAAAAACATTTTCTTCCCATGAATTACGATATCATTGAATAAACTTTCTTTAGAATCGAGACACCTAATCACCTTGGATCTGTGGTGCTATGATATAGCCTAGGGCTCCATTTTTCTTTCTTCTCCGGGTCTAAACTAAAAAATGTAAGCTCTTTGTGCACTGAAAACATATTATTTTGAAGCCTTGCATAATATACCCAAGGCATGAGCTGTTTGTTGTTGTGAGACAGACTGTAGTCATATCCATTGAAGTTTGTGAATGTTTTGCTGCCATTACTGCCCAGGTCTAGCTCATCTAGAAGCCCTTGAGATTCTATGTAATCAGAGTGAGACCAAGGTCCAGTCATCTATCTCCATAGTAACGGACGAGAAGCTAGATGAGCTGAAGACGGAACTCCTGGAGGTGAGGGATGCCTTCCATCTGGAGGACTTGGATGCAGTAGATGAAGGTGCGTCAGTGTGATCCTGGAAGATAGGAGAGTTTGGGGTTCTAATCTCAGAGTGGTTCTCATGCTCGTAGAATATCATTCCTTCATTCGATGCTGAGTAAAAGGATATGCTCATTATGTAAATGTAATAACTAGATTTTCTGATACTTCAGAAAACCTTTTTTGAAGAAAAGGAGATGGGGAGGTTAGAAAAAGAGGAAAGAGATTGGTTTGGAAGGGTAGCATTGGTGACAGAAAGAGAATGCAATGTCCTGCTGCTTGGCCTTATCTTATGTGTTGGTTGAAATAAGGTTGAGTTCCTTATATCTATTATTTTCCTCCCACATAACAGATTGATGAATTTTCATTTCCTTACTTTAGATACTTCTAGTGATCAGGACTTTGTGAATGTCATCACTGAGTTGCTGTTCAGTCTGAGTGTGGCTGCCACTCCAAACAAGTTACAGAGGGTAAGATATGTTTTTGATATGAGATTGATTATCATTATTGCTCCCAGATATTATAGAACTACATTTTTTAAAGCAGTCACACAGTTGGCCTATTGGTATTTGGTCAACAACTGAGATCATCGAGAGAAAATGAGAGAGGGAAAATAGAGAGAAAATGAAAACGAAGTAAAAACATCCCGCCGCAGCATTAATGTCCTTTGGCAAGACATGGATCAACATTTACCACTCTCCACCCAGTTGTTATATGGGTACCTGGTAGGATGCAAAAGTTAATGTGGTTTGATTAGCTAGTGGTGCTTGTAAAAAAGCGACTGGCTGGATTGCTCCCCAGGGAGTGGTGAATGTGCTTACATTGTGTTCGGGTTAAGCATGAATCCAATGACCGGTGTAATAAGATATATCTGTAAAGCACATCGAGAGGGCCTGCGGTCCTGAAATGGGCTATATAAGGACGAACTATTATTATTATATTATCTATTTACAGGTCCTTAATGTTTTTTAATGGATTCCTTTTTACTAGGAATAAAATTAGTATAAATAAGATAATTTACAAATGGGACCACATTTTACATCTTTTTCTTACAGATGGGACATGGACCTGAATATTAAGTAAGGATGTTTGGTGTCATTTTCAGATTCAAAAATTAATTTCATTTTTCGTCATTGGACATGCAGGTGCAGAAGGAGACCAGAGACTGGTTAGCCAATCATGCAACCCAGCAGAAGGGAGAGGGCGACGAGGACGATAAGGACGATAAGGACGATAAAGACGATAAGGACGATAAGGAGAAGGCAGATATCAAGGTAAATAAGGGCATCTTTCTGGTCAAGATATTGTTCTAGATTTGAGTTTACTTGATTGATTTCTAGCATTTTTACTTTCTCTTAGTGTTCTGTGAAGCTATATTTTAATCATAGTAGAGCTTTGCCTTTTTTACAGAACATTTTGGTAAATCATTGTTTTCATTTTCAGTTTGCTTAAAACTGTTTATACATTTGTAAGTAACACTGATTATATTTTATGACACAAGGCCAAAGGTCATATGGATTGAAGATGAGACCAATAGAATCATTCAGGACTTTAACAAATAAAATGTTCTCTAAGGTACTACAGTAAAAGTGAACATCACTAAATCTTATGGTCAAGTGATCAAGGTTCTGTATTTATCTTAATTTTATCTCAATTTGGAAATTTAAAAAGAAGAAAGAATGCAATTTGGAGAAAGTTTGTCTATTTTGAAGATGTTGGTTAAAATACACAAATAAACAATTTACATGGAGACGGCCTCATTTCTTTTGTTTTGATGTTCAGGATGTTCATGCCAAGGCCATGCAGACCCTTGCAGAGCTCACAGCCAGGACCATTGAGCAGTTCCATAAGGTAGCAGAACTCATGTTGCTAGGTCAGGAGACAGAGCAGGCAAAGGCAAAGAGTCCAGTGGAAAGAGCTACCACCCTATCAAAGTAAGTTGAGACATGATATTTGGTGTCTGTAAAAGAATAATTGCAATTTTAGAGTGTTCTTATGTTAAGACCTTTAAAAATACACAGTTTTTTAAAGTGTAATTATATGACAATAAAATATCTTATGAAATATGAAAATATTTATATTTCATGAATGTGGTTATGAGTAGAATGAAATAAGTCTGGTTCTAACAAAGCTACAAGATTAATTTAGCCAAAGAATCTTTACTAGTTCGTATATAGACATAGATATACTCCTAATGGGTCTAAAAGAAATTGGGCACTTTCTAAATTCAGCAATTATATATGAGACCCTCAGGGGTTTATCTGACTGTTTGTATGTTTTCATTCAATCTGTCACTTATTTCTCTTTAGCGACCATCAGAAATTCCTGTCTGATAGCTAATTTTGAAATGTATCCCGTACTCTCTTTTGTTGCCAATCCAATTTAGCTTGCATTTTAATAACTAATTTGAAAACAAGTAGCTGACTTTCTTTGTCTCTGTGTCTCTTACATTGTCCCTGCAGATTAGCTAGCATTCTTTCAGCTGAAGTCAGCTCAGTCGCGACCAAATTCTGTGAGCTGTTGAGCTCCATGGGTGATCAGGGCTCTGAGGAAGTCAACACCATCATTACCAACATATATCTAGAGGTAGGTGGATAGACAAGACTAGATTGATAATGTATGATGATGTGAGGAGAAAGGGATGAAAACAAAGCAATTGAGAATGCCCATTTGATAAGAAGGTATGGAATTGACCAAAAATTAAATGAATTGAAAATATTATATTGAAGAGCCCTATCATGATCAGTGTGGTCTCAAACTGAGCCGCATGACCCGATGACGGCTTTTGCTGCAGTATATAGATGTTGTCGTGATATGCAACAGGGCTTACTTAAATGATTTCGACGTGCGACATTACTTGCTAAATTTGCGAACAATGACTGATAAGTGGATATTCGTGAAACAGTATTAATTTATCTTGTCACTCAAGTTGGTTAAAGATATATCACTTTTTCGTGACCTATCTTTCCTTGATTTATCCCATTATACACTTTTCTGTTTTCTTTAATTAACCAAATCTTGCTCAATTTACCCATTTACTCCCACAGGCTTCCAACAGTGCATCATACATCCAAGATGCATTCCAGCTTCTTCTTCCCATCATGCAAGACATTGTTGTGACGACATTAAACTCGGAGGAGGAGGCATCATAGTTCACAACATCACTTTTAAATGAGATTTCACAGTCACTTTACAGGAGCAATATTGGAAAAGACTGAAATATTACGACTGTGATATCATCCCTCGATCGGACACAATTTGAAGTAATTCTTGACAGATACAAGGACCGTTTCAGGGTAATTTGCCAGAGGTAGCCAGGGTATCTGTATATTATTATATGAAATAGCGCTCATGTTGTGGAGGTGTCGTATTTAGTGGATAAGTCATCAGGTCATGGGTCAAATGGTCCGAGTTTCAATCCAAGCATCAAATGTAAATTATCCTCTGGTGAGAGAGTAATAAACATTCCCCAACCTGCAGCTCTGATTATCATTTATATTCAAGGTTTCCTGCACTATACTCAAACAAGACATAAAAACTTGGTAGGATACAGCAAGTCTTTGTGTCACTTTACTTGCCCTTTGACCTTGCAGTGACCCTTAGGCTTACTCCTCATTGTGGAGATGGTGCACATATTTTGTGTTTGCATGTGTCTAAGGATGGGGTCCGAAAAGTTCTTGAATCATAGATTATTTTGTGCTATAAAAATACTATTTTTTTGCGTAACATATATATTTGGTATAAAAGTGGTGGAGACTTTGTTAGTTGGTAGAGAATATGTGCTATATTCATTATTCATAAATGTCTGTGTAATTGTATAAAGGCAGTGGTTGTAAGTTCAACTTGATAATTTTGTTCAGATTTATGTTACCACACATAATTTTCACTCTGCTCATCCTCCTCATCATCAATTCAATAATGGTTTTTATTAAAAAACAATGCCTCGCAGCCAAAATGCTGAATTGTGCATGTTTACATATACATGAGCTCGATTACATAAAATCACATTTTGTTTTTTACAATCAATATTTCATTGTTATTATCATATCATCATCATCATCATCCCCATCATCACCATCAACATTTACCTTCGTCATTATCATTGCCATCATTATCATCACCATTGTCACTATCATCAATCCTCACAGTCAATGTTGGAGATTTTCAGTCATATCTGATTCATAATCCTTGTTTAAGTATGAAGACACATTGGGTTCTGAGAAGCTCGATCTTCAGGCTATGTATCTTCAATATAGTCAAATGAGTCATTCAGAGCTCTTTCTGTTATTCTCTTATTTCTTTCATTCTTTTTTTTTTTTTTGCTCTCAATCATTTATTTCTTTTGCTTTCATCACTGCATTGTTGCCCTTGAGGTTTCTCTGGAAATGTATGAATTTAGATTTACATTAGATTTGAATGGACATAAATAATAAAGGGTTTTAGGGAAAAAAGGACATATATTAGTGTGGTTACTTTCTCATTCTTTTTTCCTTCTTTGCTATTTGCTATTCCACTTTATCTGTGACTCAATAGGTGGATATTTATTCTTGTAGTCAAATGAAATACGTCCTAGCGGTATGTTATGGTAATTCTATTATTACTATTATGTGGAATGCTTCAATATTTTCTGCTTTATCATATATGATTATGTAAAAAGGTGAATATTAAGTATGAATGTGTTCAGTTGCTAGATACTGTACAGCAATGCATCATTTGCATAGATTTTAGACATGTATATTCATTTACTTGTATACTTAAAATTCAGATTCTTTATTCAAATTATAACTGGTATGGTGACTTGTGTATTATGATAAGAATACATGATGATTTGTGAATGGTGGAAGTTTTAAAGTGTTGTAATGGGTTTATTTGGCAAGACTGTGTCTACATCATGATGATTTACTGCTTTTGTATAGCACCATAGTGTGCATAGCATGTTTGGATTAAACTGTTTTCATGAGATTAAAGAGTCAATTTGAGCAATAATTTTGTACAAGAAAAAAAACCCTTTGTACTTGGTACAGAGAATTGAACAAATGACCCTCCAAAGGTTTTGTTGTAATATTGTAATACGATGAAATGTTACATTCATTACAATTTCTTTACTATGAGCACTATTTTGTTATTGTGTCTATGACAACATCATAATGTACATACAAAACAATTTCCCATAATTTCTGTTGGACAACTCATAAATTACAGAATAGGAGGAAGAAAAAAAGGGCAGAGAATGGAGGGGAATAATGCAGAAACACAGTCTTGGAGACGAATATCCATCTAATGAGTCTAATTCATTTGAATGTAGTTTCTGGTAGGACCGTCATCGGAAAGTTGGGTTGCATGTGTATTCAATGTATTAAATGTAAACGTATTTCTCAGATCTAATATGAAATATTGTAATGAGAGAAATATTTACAAGCATATAATTAAATGCTTTTTATGCACACAAGTGACCAAACATCCAGACATTTTTTTTACACAATTCATTTCTTTAATTATTCCTTCGCTGAATTTCAAAGGCATAATAATATATTGAACAAGCATATGACATAACTTTATTTTGTCAACAAAACGGAACATTTTATGTTTTATAAAATTACTAGACCATCCATCTTCTCTCATATGACACTATTTCATGATTTAAAATTATGCATCAGAATGGACTAAAGAATTTATGATATTTCCCTTTTACCTTCAATTCCAAGTATGATAAAAGCAAAGTGAAATAGTAAATTCCTATATTGGTTTAGAAGTGGTTTTATACATTTCTCTATACATTAATTTTTGAAGCTTTCAGCAAACGCATCATTTTTGACATTTTCTATTTGAAAACATCACTTCAAATACCATTCCTTATTGTATCTGGCATTTTAGTGACATCTTTTTCAATACAGAAGTTTTTAGAAGAAATTGCAATATGCATGTATGTAAATGCTGTACTAGTCTTTACTTATTTGTCTGGGTCCTTGTATTTACTTTCTAAAGTGTGTGCTGAAAACAGAGCTGTCACTCTAAACCTGTCCCAAAAGAAAATAAAACAAAAAACGTAGCAACTACTACATGGACTTGCCTACTTGAAATAATATTGCTGTAATAATATTCCAAGCCCCTTCTGGGTTAGATTTGTACTTTAAAACACATGTAGAGTAGGACCTATCTGTACTACACTCTAAAGGTGATGTTTTTACCATGTTTTGAACCAGAAGTTTGCACAAAATTTGAAGAAAAGTTGACATTGATCCTTGTCACATGATCAACTTTGTACCATCAGAAAGCATGGTGTGTTAACATCAGTTCAGTAGTTCATGTATAATACATCTTTACATTAAATAAAGAAACCTAATTAAATGTCAATGTTGTACTCTTTCATTGTTTGATTTCCTGTGGTTGGAATGTGATGACAACAAAATGCAATCCAATTTACAAACATTTCTTTCAGACACCAAAGACTTGCCCAAATTGCTGTTGCTGAATGCACATCTATGCTTATGGAAGGCTTTAACAAGGTCAATAAATAATTGGTATCAATACATATAGAACACCATAGTAAAATCTTGAAACCTACATGCAGTTTTCATGAACAGTTTAAAAATATTGCAATACATTGTACAATAACCCGTCTACAGACATTACAGAAAGTGTTAACAGTTTAACCTGATACATTTCAAACCACAAACCAAAAAATTTATGTTACTACATGTACCTATTATCTTTGTAAATTGTGAGGGATAGTTCCTTCATTTCCTCTTATGATGACAATTTCTAATATGAGTTCAGCCAATTTACTTTACAATCTTGAGGCAAAAGAATTATAACAATTGACTGTTGATACAATTCTAGCATGGCAGAGAAGAGAGAAGACAGTATGTATGATGACTAGTTATCAATCCAAGTGTAATGATCATGAAAGGATATTGTTACGACTGATGGATCTTAATTAATTATCAATAATTCATTATCTAAACCATACTCCTTCTACCGTTAAGTCGAAAGCTAGGACCATTGCAATTTAAACTTTAAGTTTGCCAAACCCTAAAAGTTATCAACAACAATCTATAACGACGGTTCAAATGCTCCAAAACAACAAGTGTTCGAAGTAGTTAACTACAACCTGGCTTAACCCCAAAGTTAATACATCCACATCCATAACTGTGAGTGAGAACCCAAAACTGCTCGCAGTCATAGAGCTAACCTTAAAACCACTCTTGGTTTGTAACTTTGAGTAAACTTAAATCTTTGTAACAACAAGTGTATTCGCAGGGTCCCCAATTACAACATCGCTTCAAACCCTGATCTAAACTTAAGGTTAATGGATTGTTGTGTGATCCTAACTAATGTTAACCGCTTGCAATATCGGATGCAGCTGTAACTTTGGCCATTGGTAAGAGTGACATGCTTTCAATTGGTGTGCTGCATTCCCATCTCAGCGTTCAGCGTGTGCTCTTCCGTGTCTTTAGAGGAGGTTTCTGAAGTTGTAGCGGCTTCCCTGTGGTGGTCGATCCAAACGAAGATCCTGTTATGCACACAAAGAATAAATAAAGAAGAAATCTGTCTTAGCTTAATCTTGCTATACACAATTCTGAGGTGATAGTGAGCACTAACAACCTTTACCTTCGTCATTATCATTGCCATCATTATCATCACCATTATCATCATCATCATCATCATCATCATCATCATCATCATCATCATCACCCAAAGCTATGGCTCTAAACAGAACATTGCTGATGTATACCTTGAGGTGAGTATGAAGCAGGTTGCTCTAGGGCAGCCATAAAGCTCTCCATCTGTTCTATCTGTTGTCNCCCCCCCCCCCCCCCCCCCCCCTTTGAGTAAAAAAAAGAAGAGAGGACTTGGAAAAAAATGGCATCTACCGGTAACAACATTCCCCCACTTCTGAGTAAGAAAATTGGGGGGAAATTGGGGAAAATGAAATAAAATTGGGAAACTTTTTTAAATAGGGTAATTATCAGGCCTGACAATTACATATACATGGCATGTAATGAGTCGGAAGAAAGGGGAAAAAATAACACCAGGCTTAATATAATCAGAATTAGTCCTACATAAATGCTCTGACTGCAAATAATTGATAAGAAAAATATTGGTTGCATCAATCTGCTCCTCCGATTGTTTGATTCATTACAACATTATAATTCTTAGGAAGCATAAGACTCATTAACAGATATATGACAGAAGTGTCAATAGACTGGAGATACCCAAAGATCTTCTAGACTACTTAATTGAGTCTTGTTAGCTTTTCTGTCCAATGGGTCTTTAGTCTGTTTGACCTGACCTTTAGACTTGTGAATATTTAATCAACTGAAAAATCCTCTTCAAGAACTAAAGCACAAATTGTTACTCCTGTATGTGTTGCATAATGAAGAGTGATTTCACATTACATATTCTTATTATCATTGAGCAGGAGTATAGAGCAAAATAGATGCAAAAATAAGTTTCTACCATTCACATTAAAACATTTTGCTACAAAGAGTTAATGTGCATGAAATTGTCATATTGTGATTTTATTTATTCTAAAAACTTTTTGTGGTAGCAGAAAAATTGTATGTATGAATCATAATTTAATATCAAATTTATCAAGTCATTCTCTATAAAATACCTGGAAACTGACTAAAAAAAAAAATCTTGGCGACAATACTAACAATTCATGATATACGTTTATATACCATGCAATATGCAATTATCTTCCCATATATATATGGCACTCATCCATCTAAATAACCAGAGGATTTCCCAAAGTAGATTGGAAGATTGATTCATGTGTTCACATTAGCCTAGTTTACATACTCGGAACTGCCTATTTTCTCTATACATCGGCTAGTATACATTGGAAGTATTTCTTCTTGTAACTAGAATCAAATGAGTGTATTTTCAAATAGAGGTTAAAAAGTTTTGAAAATGGGTGTACTGTAAACGTTGTTATTTTCACGGGATTAATGTTTCGCGCTGAGCAACCCCCATGTCCCCCAAACATATTTGGTGGTTCTTAAATTCGCGTTGCACGTAATTCAGCTAGTTCAAAACACATAAGTCATGCCCATTTTTTCGCAAGATCTAAAATTTGCGGACACTAACTTTAGCGCAAAATCTGTGAAAATTAAAGCACCGCAAATATTACGTTTACAGTATTTAACTAATTTCTTTATTAGGTATTAGTCACAGTATCTATCGAACATAATATATATTGAAGAAATATGATTCCAAAAGAAACTGGGACAATCTGGACATGCTGTTATGGGTAACTGATACTATTATACACAAAGTTGCAGGGAACATCGATGGGAGTGTTCAGGTTGATCTACCAAAGAGGGATACATGACATGCATAAACTGCATGTGATAAAACTAGAATCCAGGCAAAACATACCAAATCAAACCAACTGTTGGGCGAATACACTAAAACCAAGACAAGAGTGAAAATACAGCATTGATGAGGGAAATATAACCATTACAAAAACACAACAAGCCCCTCTCTATGGGGCAGAAATCATACAAAAACACGGCAATACGTCAATGGAATAATCTTATTTATTTATAAATCTTATTTGATAAACAATGAGACAATTCTTGTGAACGATCATCAACACATAAGCAGATGCCTATTTTGCAGCAATTCAACAACACAACTAGCAAGCCTACTGGTACATGTTGTCACAACAGAGACAAAAAAAAGGAGAATAACACTTTAAGAAGAAACAAAAAGAAAACCAAAGATTACCGGTACTTTAAAGAATTAATATCCATTATCACATCCAACCACTTTGAAAAGAAAGACGATTACATAACGGATCTCTTTGAACATGATGATCATCTACACAACAGACAAGACACATCATTGAAGCCATGTATTACAAGAAATCTTACAGAACTCCATAACAATCTTCACAAAAACACATCATGACTCCAAACACGCCAACAATCAATTAGAAAATAGACAATGACCCTAAACTGCAAGCTAGGGCAACATAAATGGCATAGCCAATTAGCGCCTTAAAACAATGTCCCCAAATGAAATAGTGTCATGGTGCCCCCTCACCTCCCCCCNCCCCCCTCAACAAAAAGTATATTTACAAAACTATACCATATCTCCCGTGTGTCTTGCCCATGTACACCGAAGTCACAACTATAGACATTTTACACTTTACATCTATCAAGGTGCATAAAACATATGTTTGATGGTCTAAATAAACAAGTGATAGCATGATATGTTGTGCGACCATTGCATGACAGCAGAGAATGGAATAATAATGCACTAGATGATTTATATTTAATATATAAATCCATAGTGAATCACATTTGCCCTTTCAAAAAATATGTGACAGATAAAATGCCAGACTGGTATTAGGGTTATCACCTTAATTGATTGGTAAAGATCAATTTTTTGTGAAGATATTAAGAACAATAATAATAATTCTAATCTGAATATTCCATAACAATTACAAGATGGGGATGACAAGATTTGCCAAACTGGTTTGGAAAATGTTAATGAAATGAAGAAGAAGAAGAAAAAAAAAAAAAACCAAGAAGACAAAGAGAATTATGTATATGAGGTGAAAGTTTTCATGTCCATGATAATTCAAATGCTCATTAAAACGTGCAGTGATTGCAAGTTATATTAGTTTTCATATACAAGATATAAAGGTCCTTGTTAATCGGAACTGGATTAGAAGTTTCATTCAGAAAATGTTTAATAATAAACCTCCCAATAATATAATTATGAAATTCTTTATAATATTCATTTAAGGACTCCCCAATCCTCTCTCTCTCTCACACATGGTGCACCCGCAAGTCTACTGTAAATATTTATTCCGCTTCTGATCTTCTATAACACAATTAACAAATGAATTTCCAGATGATTTCTTGAATTTTGCTCCACATGTAAAATGAGAATAAAAACATGATGTATACACCATAGTACATTCTGAAGAAAGACATAATATGAATAAGGAAGACATCACATGCAAATTGCTCCATTCTAATCAAGTAACATTTAAAAAAAGTATGTGAACAAGCATTAAAAAAAGAAAGAAAAAAAAAACTTGGAGAGTACAATATAAACAGTAATAAAGGGGATTTCCAAATAATCCAGATTTGATACAGCTTTTTTTAACCTACCAGATGATTTATTAGTTGCACTGTGAAGAGGCTACTAACTCTTGAAAGTTGGGGCTGAAATAGTTTTCATATGAGAGAGAAAATGGTCCAGAATAGAACACAGACAAGTCTATAATACTAGTAGAAGAAAAGAAAGCCAACTATTTTAGATCCACATGCAGTCTAAATAGTAGTACTGAATATGTGTCTGCCTGAAAATAGTCTTGTAAAATAAATAATACTTAAAGATCATATTTCTAGTTCTTGCAATATTTTTTCAAGTCCAGGATTTCCTTCAAATTGCAGTTTATTGAGAAGCTTTCAATAAACAACTTTACTTTTTACCTCATAAATTTAATACAGATTAAAGTTTAATTAAAAACTAATTGATTGACTGGGTGATTATAATTTCTTTTACAGATTTTCAGTGGGATACTTTTCTTGTAACTATCCGCTGAATGTGCACTATGAAATATACAAAATTTGTTTTTTCTTCAATAATTGTTCATATCAGAGTTGAATCAAATTTCAATTATAGTTTAGGGAGTTTTGTAGAATAGAAATAGCTGAAATTTTGGCGGAAAATTACATTCCTTTCTTCCTAATCAAATTTTCTGAAATGGTTATATTTTGTGAACTTAAATTCCAAACAACAAAAAATTATAAAAATCAGAGAGTAATTTGAAGAATATCAATGATAACTAACCTGGTGTGGTTCCGA
The DNA here is from genome assembly GCA_003118195.1 of Hemicentrotus pulcherrimus. Taxonomy (NCBI): domain Eukaryota; kingdom Metazoa; phylum Echinodermata; class Echinoidea; order Camarodonta; family Strongylocentrotidae; genus Hemicentrotus; species Hemicentrotus pulcherrimus. Next base: position 24,182 of record BEXV01003123.1, on the reverse strand, counting down.
AACCTCCAAAGCCAGTAGCTGCTGTACTGGTAGTTCCCAGATTGGGACCTGCACTGAGACTACCTCCAAAGTTAAATCCAGGTGCCGAGGTAGTAGTTGCTGCTGGATTGCTTCCAAACAGACCCCCTGTTCCACCACCACCACCACCAAAGGTTGACGCAGTCTGACCCAATCCCGTCCCTAAGGTAGAGCCTGTTCCAAAGGTCCCAGTGCCAGTTCCAAAACCCTTGTTCTGGAAGCCTGCACCAAAGCCTGATGTGGCACCGAAGGTTGAGCCAGTACCGCCCAATCCTGTTGCGGTACCACCCAATCCTCCAGTTGTACCTCCTAAGCCTGTTCTGGTGCCAAGACCAGTTTGCAAGCCACCTCCCATGCCACTTCCCATGCCACCTCCAATACCTGGTAAGAGTGAGATATAATATCATAACATTCAAAGATAAAACAAACATCCTCTCCCACCAAACTAATTATCATTAATGTTCACAAGTCATCAACTTTGGAAAATCAAAAGTAAAACTCACCTAATATGCAGATTCTTTTTTCAACGCTTCTCTGATAAGATTAAGCCTATCCAAGCAACTACTGCCCGGTTAAAGCCTCTCTTAAGTGATAGGAGCCCCAAAATTTGATGACAAACATTCACTTCATTTCGTCTAATGAAGTGAAATTTTGTCATCAAATTTTTTAGCGAATTTGGGGTCCTAACACTTACGAGGGGCTTTAACATGGGTATAGCCAACACTACATGTATTATATGCCCTATACTAAACACTGAAAAATATTTGTGTATTCTTGCAACCAAATCTCAATCTACAATTAATACATTGGCATATAAAAAATTGACATCTGTAGTTCTCTCCAACAGAAGAAACATTCCTAGCGAATAGATGGAAGTTTAAAAAAAAAAATGATAGTACAATAATATGCTCACCACTTGGTTTTTGAGCAGACTGCATAGCTGTGGCCATAACCAGGGCCATATTAGGAAACTGTGTGAAGGGCTGAGGGCCCTTGGATTGGGTCTTTGATCTGGTCTGTCTCTCAGCAAGCTTACGACGGGCTGAGAATACATCTGTGGAGTCTCCCAAATACACCCGACGGTAGTTCAGGTACTGCTCTTTTTGGGCCTGGAGGGAAAGAACAGTGTTATAGGATTAGTTCAGAAAACAAGAAAAATGCACCTGCCTCATTGGAAATATAGGAAACCAAATACCTCTTGCCCAAGTGTTAGAAGGAAATACATTAAAGTGTCCTATTCAGGGCGAAATTTGGGCTACAATCATCCTATCAAACGTTTCTTCTGTATGAGAGTACTTCTCATCTAGAACATCTTTGTTTGGCTTCAAAATTACCAAAATAAGTAAAGGACTTAATGTGATGTCAACAAACTTGGTCCAATCACTATGCTTGCAAATTTAGAATTCAAGGACGTGTCCTGGAAAGACATTTCGATAATGTAATTAGTAAGATAGTATTGTAATACATGTGCTTATTTACCTATTTACTATAAATGTTGAGTGGCAATATTCATATACATGGCTAATACTGATATATATACATAATCTAGATGTACTAACCTTGACTATCTCATGGACACCTTGAAGTTGAGCAGCCAGAGCTACGAATGTCTCGTTGAGTTTCACCATGATATTAGAGAGCTCTGTAGAAAGAATATGTAAATTAGTGGGGACAAATTTAAACAAACTGAATTTGAATGACATGAACAAAGAGAGGTAAATTCATATTAGTGAGAATCAGGTCGATAAACAATGGTATCATTATTAACAGCTGGATTGCCTCTTTGAAGAGCGTTTTGCGCGGTCATATTTTGAGAACGATTGTCGTGAATGAGTTAATAGATTTGAAAAATTTAGAAGACGGTCTAACATTTCTTGTGAGAAAGATGAGTGTAGTATCATCAACAGCAGTTAACTGAATTTCAATTGCAATTCTCATTATTTTTGTTTTCCTCGGCATTCATTAGTTAGCACTGATAAGAGTTTATACTGATAGAGGTTATACTGATAGAGGTTATACTGATAGAGGTTATACTGATAGAGGTTATACTGATAGAAGTTATACTGATAGAGGTTATACTGATAGAGGTGATGTGGTCTAGTGGATGCATCACTGGACTGTGAATCAAAGGGTTTGCCATCCGATCTCGCAGCGGCACTAATATCCTTTGGCAAGACAATAATCTACATAATCGCCACACTCGACCCAGGTGAGGTAAATTGGAACCCAGCAGGAATTAATTCCTTGATATGCTATAGTGCCATAATGGCAGCCTTGATAAAACAAAGGTAATAACTTTGAAGCGCCAGGAGTGTCAAATCTGACAGACATTAGTACTATACAGGAACTCCGCATCATCGTCGCCATCGTAGTTATCGTCATCGTCATCCACATCATCACCATCATCACCATCATTATCATCACCATTATCATCATCATCATCATCATCATCATCATCATCATCATCATCATCATCATCATCATCATCATCATCACCCAAAGCTATGGCTCTAAACAGAACATTGCTGATGTATACCTTGAGGTGAGTATGAAGCAGGTTGCTCTAGGGCAGCCATAAAGCTCTCCATCTGTTCTATCTGTTGTCTACATAACACCATGTCTTGCTCAAACTGGTACACAAGTCTCTGGAAATACCTGGGGAGAACACAATTTTATAAATTGTAATATTTAGTTTGTTGCACTCCTAAAGCTTTGTTGACAGCTGTCCAGACTGGAGTAATAGAAATAGTGCGAGCATGCAAGTAAAAGAAGCCACACATTGTGAAATGTGATTGCTATTACTGGCAACAAAATGACAATTGAAACTTGTTCAAGTACCTCCTGGAATGAAACCTAATTTTCTATAGTTTTTATAAGTGTGATAATTTGAGGGACTTTAAAAAGAGTTAAGGGTAAATTCTCCCTAGAATGGATAGTATGTACGTGTATATCAATAAAGGATTTCAATATAGTTACCACATCTCTCACTCTAACCCCTGGGGTACTCCAGTACGAGTTCATTTAAATTTCAGACAAGAAAAAATATTATAGCAAGATCTCTTTAAAGTCTGTCTGTACTAGTTTGGCCAGGAGGGATTAGACCACCCAGCCATCAAATCAGCTATATAGAGGGCGCAAGTAGCTACAAGTAGTGCAGTGGGGCTTTATAATACTCACTCAGTAGGTGCAGAGTATTCTAATTGCAGAGCAGCTGGTATCTCCCTGGTCCTCTGAGCAATCTCTACATCCTTCAGCTGCTGAGCAGACTGCTCCTTGAGCTTACGAACGGCAGCAGCATTACGCTGGAGACTGCTGGAAGCCTGCCGAAGGAGCTGGTGGAGAGCTGCTGTCTCCTCCCGCACTCGATGGAGGGGTTTGTCAGAGAAACGTAAGATCTCCTCTCGGGTGGACTTCTGCTTTTTGACATACGCCCTGCAAGTGACAGAGAGTAATAATAACAATGACAAAATAAATATATAAATAAATTGTTAGCTCTCAACTAATATCTATTAATACCAGTATTTCTTGTTATAATTGAATAAAATTCCACATTCAAACTACAAACCAAGATATGTTGAGCACAACTTGGAATAACTGTGGAAAGAAATTTTGACAAATTTGAAGAAAAAAAAAAAATCATAGCACAATGCTATCAGAAGAAATATGGCAGTACATAATATCATACCAATAAGCTATTTATCAAAGCAATACAATTTCTCATCTCTGTTCAATATCACAAGCTTATAAAGATAGCAGTCTATTCAAGTACACAACACATCATTTTTCGTTAATAGTGGCCTTCAAAACCTTTCCTTCACATACATGTAGGCAATAAGCAGTTCTATTTAAACATTAAACTCCTATTACATAAACTTTATACTGATACTCACTTGAATGACTTGACGTTCTGACATATTGGTTGAGGCACATTGGTTTCCTTCACACCTTGTCCTTTGCTACAATTTGTTTAAAGATAAATGAGGGAGGGGGAGAGAGAGAGGGGGAGAGAGAGAGGGGGAGAGAGAGAGATAGAGAGTGAGACAGAGAGAGAGAGAGAGTGAGTGAGAGATGGAGTGAGACACAGTTCACACACAACCTAAGGATCACAAGTCAAATAAATCAACATATTCCTTCCTCTACTATCTTGATCTCCAAGAACATTTTTTAATGGAACGTTCCCTTTTTGCTAACATGATGAAGCTTTAGCCCTAAGAGTTAAACTTTGCTATATATAGTTATCGTTGTTCAACTCAACATCCTTATTACATGTATGTGTCCCGTGTTTACAGCTCCTGAGTCTCAAGATTTGTTGGATGTTTTTATCTTTGCAATTTGTGCAATCAATGGACAATCTGAACAATGACGTCAAGAAGATTACCTGGTTGAATCTGAAGTAGTACTTGTGGTTGCTATGGAAGTAGACAGAGTTGATGGGTCCACACCACCTAGGCCAACCTTTGCTGTGGGTGCAACAACACCTGCAAACCACAAGGATACGTATAAAATGTAAACACCTACAATGCAAAATTGAACATCTACAACAAACAAAATGATGCATAAATGTGAACCTACAGTCAAATCCCTTTATGTTCTTCAACAGCTATGACTGATCAAACTTCTTTTTTTTTCAAACACAAAGAAAAACAAAGATGAACTATTGTTTTGATTAAGAGTTTGCAAGAATTCTTGAAATGACTGCAATACATAACTGAGTTGTCTTAAATGCATACCAGTAATATAATCTGGCTGCAATTATAAGAAGTTTAAAACGCACACACACACGACTATAGCATTGCTACTTTCAAAACATAAATGCATGTTTTTTCATTAATAATAATAATAGTAATAGTGGGTTCTTGTATAGCGCTCATGTCAGTCAGATTAGACCCTACTGGCTCTCCCGATTACCTAGCGTAAGGCCAGTCGATGCCCCACTAGTGGAAACAGCACCTAGTGTTAGTCCGGAAGATGTGGCTGCAGTCCCTCCGATGCCAAAGCCTGTTCCTGTTGTACCTCCCAGAGTTAATCCTGTCCCAGAAGTTCCACTCAGACTAAAACCTGCTCCAGCTGGTTTAGCTCCGGCAAGGCTAAACCCACCTGGTTTAGCTCCACCTAAAGACAGACCTGTTCCAGTGCTGGTACCTCCTATGGCACCCCCTAGAGATAGACCTGTACCAGTACTTGCTGTTCCAAGGGTTAGACCAGTACCTATAATAAAAGCAGTACAAGGTAATCTTAAATGGATATAGGAAATATCAGTTGGTATACAACCACTGGAAATTGATGGAAATTTTACATACCCTTACATGTAACCTCACAAGCTTATAGAATAGAATAATCAACTGTAGCATACTTCAACATTCAATGCCAAGTTCATCAAATCATGTTTTAATAATTCAGCAGTCATTATCCTCTTCTGGTATTTTTAAAAAGTTCTCTCTTATAATTATTTTATACTTGGTCCAGAACAAACTTTTTTCCATAACAAATACTCTTGAGTAATCCCAAATCTGTTTTTACATTTTCATATTTTACCATTTTACTAACACTGTTTTTAGTTAAAATGTTAAAATGTAAAGTTATATGGCCCCACTGCCCCTACATATTCTAAATCACTTACCTGCAGCGGATGTAGCTGTTGTGGAACCAAGCCCAAAACCAAGACCTTTACTAGCTTGAGATGCTGCTGAGATATATGAAAAAGAAGTCAGACAAAAATTAATGTGTTAAGACAGTAGTATAGAATATATGAAGTATGACAACTTGTACTAGAACACAGTTCACAAACAATTTTGAATTTGCAACTTTTGCCTGCTCTGATATAGAATTCAATTTTTACTGCTAAATGAAACTGTGTTTTACTAGTACCTGTATTAGATAACCACCTACACAGGTATTCTTGTTTTTTATGTTTTAGTGACTTAATCCAAACTCAATTCAACTCAATTTTTCTGGAAGCATTAAATACTAGTTTATTCCACATGGAAAGGAATGGGGTTGAGTTATTCATACCTCAACAGATCATATAACACTGCGAAAGTCTGAAATGGTATCAGCATCACTACTAGGATAACAAAATTGTGTTCAGAACCTATCAACACTAATTCCCAACTAAGGACACCCAAACCACATATTTTCTGCAGGACAAATATCTAAACATACCAGTTGCAGCTCCTAGTTGCAGTCCGCCAGATAGGTTTGTTGCTGGAGATGATGTTCCTGCAAACTTAAAGCCTGTTGCCACTCCAGTCGGAGCTTGCGGGTTAGGTGCAGGAGTGCCAAAGGACAGTCCAGTTGGTTTTGCTGTTGCACTGTGAAGTCAAATATTAGAAGAATGTTGCTCTTTTAAACAAATACAGCCCCTACATTAAGTTTAACGTCTAAATTTGCTTATTCAGCATTTTTGTGGGTTTTTTTTCTTCTGCATAGTTTGATGGATCTACCTGCCACAATTACATGTACTTTCAATGACTTTGGGAGATTTTTTACTTCTCCATTTTCCATGACTTTCCAGAAGAATATATTTTTCAATGACTTTCTGGATTTTTCCATGACAATGGGAACCCTGATTGTAAATGCCCTCCAGGCCAAATTCCATTGTTTAAGTTCTGTTCTGAAGAAATCTCATAGATTTCATCTCCAATTTTTAATGTCTTATTGCAGCCCACAACAGTTGAAAGAGATTCAAATCGCTTTAGCACTTACATCATGAAAAGGGTAACCGATCCAGACGGGGGGAAATTTTATTTTGTCTCGTTTTTGATATTTTTTTTGTATGATGATCAGAACCCGAGCCACAAGCAATCAATGCATGGGATTTCAATGAAGCAATGCGAGTCGAGTTTCAAATATTATATGTTTTGATAGAATATTAATTTATATACGTGCTTATGATTATGGAATATCTTGGTGATTTGATTTTTCCGTAACAATGATTTTTTGCTCCGAAACTTACACGATGTGTGCCAAAAAAAAATTGGCTGCATTACTGGCGCATAAGTGGCAAGTAGTAATTTTTCAAGGGGCTGCACTGCCATTGCATTGTGTATCACAGCTGCCAGCTAATGGGCGCACACAAATCTTGCTGCTTGCTGAAGCGGTTAAAAATGGTTACACAAAATGACACAACCCTCCATTGACTTGTGTGGTTAATGGGAAACTGAAAATGGGTGTTTTGTAAACATTAAACTATCATTAGATTTTCTCTTTTCATTTCTCTATTCGTTGACCTAGCTAGGCAGGTGATAGTCTTGGTATAAGTTTAGATGTATTCTTTAGAGGTCTATGCATTTTCAAATGGTACTAGATCTAGACCTACTACTAGTTTCAAGTAGATTCAATGATTTCCATATCTTGCTCACGTATCTCCTGACTTCCACGTCTGCAAAAAAAAAAACCCAGCCCAGAGGTTTAATGGTTGGCCACAGCTCGCCCGACGAGCTGTGTCGGATCGCCGCCAGGCACACACCATTGCATGAAAAACGTGCCCGATTGAAGGTCCACGAGTGAACAATCTCATTCATGTAGATCATCATAAGCGGTACAATTTATTTAGGAAAACTCACATCATGGCTATCATTATATATTTACCTAGGATTCCCAAACGAAAAGCCACCTGCTGCACCACCTCCACTTGTTCCTGTCGTCCCAAATTTAAAGCCGCCGCTAGCCGCCATCTTTTCTCCAATCACAGATATAAAACTGTCGGTTCGATTGATAAATAACCGTGGTCCAGTGTCGTGTGTATTTCCAATGGCGTCGTGCGGATTCTTATTCGTGGAATTGTAACCGAATCAGACAGCGGACATGGCGAAACAAAAAGTGACAAATGGTGAGGATCCACACCGCCTCAACTTGGCTTATCAAGACATGCAATAGCTTCCAGACAACATCATTCAGCATTATTGTAAAACTACATTTGTCTTAGATCTGAGCTTCAATAAGTTTTCGTATCCTTTTGGGCCTTAATTGCCCTTATTGATTAATCCGTGTGAAATTAAAAGGAAAACCAATTTTTTCAAACTTGTTTTGATACCCGGCCCAGGCCATTCATTGGGTGGCATTGAAATTGATTTGTGAGTCTGGACATTTGATTTAAATTTGAAGAAGTTTATAAGCAATATTTCATTTATATTTTAAGACTTATATCGGAAAATATTTATTATAAAGGATAAGTATTCGTGATGGTTGGTGCTATTTGATTATNCCCCCCCCCCCCCCCAGCCACCCCCTCCCTAGACACCATCATGAATTTCATGATCATATAGTCTAGATCTAGATTAAACTAATTCGTATTGACTTGTTAACAGGGAGGGAAGCGGAAGGAAGTAGTGAGGGAGAGAAAGGGAAAGGAAATAATGTAAAGGTCAGAAAGATTTCCTTTTGCGACAAGCAGTGAAAGCCACCTAAAATCAAACCCTGACCCTTTCCCTAACCCTAACCCTAACCCTATTTTAATATGTTTTATGTATCATATTATTAAAAATATCATTTCAAGCTGTACCCAATTTCTTTTTTTCAATTGGGGTGGCTGTCGCAAAAGGAAATCTTCCCTTGGGTCCACTTACTTTATTTGTTCAATTTGGCTAAATATTGTGAGTCGAACTGTGCTGGTGATCAACTAGGAGAATGTGAAGGTAAAATTTAAATTACAATCAATTTTACCTGATTGATCCCCCCGGCCCCCTAATGTTATTCTGAGAGGGACAGTATTATTAGCAGGTCATTAACTCATAATACTTTTTTTTTTTTACAGAGTTGATGACCCTCTGCACCTTTAATCGCAGATGGCTTGTTAGATAATCTGTGAAAACTGGTTGTTCTACTTTTTTACACTCTTCCTTAATTCAGTAATTCAAACAGAGATCTAAGAACACTGGAGGGCTTTGACAATATTCACACTCTGATCTTGGACAACAATGAGATCAAGTCACACACAAAGTTTCCTCCAATGCCTTGCTTACACACGTTGTGGGTTAACCGTAATAACATCACCAACTTGACAACATTCATCGAGACCCTGGCCCAGCATTTTCCCAAACTCAAGTTCCTAAGCATGATGAACAACCCTGCTGCTCCTAGCTACTTCAATGGAGGCACCTTTCAACAGTTTCAAGACTATAGGTAGGCTTTGACTTTGAGCAACCAAGCTGTTTTTATCTCTTCGTGTACCATTGTATAGCTGCTAACCATTCTTTAGCTGCTAACCATTCTTCTTTTGACGCCTTCATTTAAGTTTATGAATCCTATATTGATGAAGATTACTTTCCGTTTATGGAAACTCTTTGTAAAAGTGTTCAAAATAATGCATTCACAATTTTGTCTAGAGAGACTCTTATTTTTTGCTGAAGGTTTGCAGGCATGCCATTTATTTTAAGCCCCCCAAAACAAAATCTATGAAATCCTTTGCCTTTTATATTGCAATATTGTCTGTTAATTAAATGTCCCTGTAGGCCCAATACTTACCACTTTAAGAATTTCATATTCAAGAGAGCTGTAAAAGTAGTATAAAAGCTTTAAAAGATTCCAAAATAATGTCGGCCAGGATTGAAACAAATTTGTTATGGATATTAAGTTGGGCATTTTTCCATTTGAGTTCAAAATACTGGAAGTTGTTGTTATCGATCATTTGCCATTCTATTTTGGCAGAAACAGGTAATAAAAATTAAAAGAAAAATGACCATGTCAGGTAACATGACTATAGTGAAGAAGAATTAATCATTAATCTTAGTTCGATAGAAGTCATATTGATAGAATTGATTAACTTTGGGTATTGTTTGACTGGATAGCATTATTGACATGTCAGAGATTTCTTTTGCAGGCAGTATGTGATCAGTCAGCTCCCAATGCTAGAGACTTTAGATGATCAACCAGTCACATGGGATGAGAGACAGGAAGCAGAACGGATATATAAACAGATGTTCACTACCAAGCAGAGATCCAAAAAGGTGATTTTAGACAGTCTCTGTAGTTATTTGAAAGTGAAAGTAATCTAGTCTGGCTTGATATACTAACCTCAGAGGGAAACACGTCCAAACAAGTTTAATAATAGCCTTGCTTTTGTAAAATACAAACAAGTGCCGAGAGGATGTCTACATTAATACATGCACAACGATTACATAAGCAATAATTTGCACAGTACATGAGGGCCACGCCAAGGCACCCCACATGGGTACCTTGGCGCAAACATGATAGTGTGAGTAACATGTCACTTATACTACAGCTAGTGAAAGGTGAATATTAAAAGAATAAATGATAGAGGTGTAGATTGCAAATTTTGTACATTGCTGTTTTGAAATATTTTTTTTGACTCATTTTCTTGACTAATCAAAATAATGCCATTCTTGTCATCTTCTTTAACAGAATGTTTGATAAATTTGCCAATTGTAGTTTATAAGGATTGTTACCTTTGTGAATACAGGTGTGTTCACACAAAACCATAAAGAGCATAAACATTCCAGTAAGGGATTTTTGTAATTGCTTTGGTATAACTGTTGTATGTATGCTTTTCACTCTTGTTGCCAGAAACCATCCACTAAAAAGTCCAAGTCAAGACGGCATTCGTCGGACCAAGAGAGCATGGAGGAGACTAGTGGTGCAATAGACTCTTTGCCTGACCTACTTGATCTCATTGGAGATACATGATGCAAGCTAGCATCCTCTAAGCATGCATCTATGCAAATGAGCTGATGAAATAACTCCTACCTGGTGACAAAAGGATGCAGAGGATTAATGTTCTCCAAAGAAACTACATAATTCTTGTTCTGTCTTCTCCGAGTCTTTACCCATGACACGGTCTTCAAAATTTATAATGTACATAGCTCTACATAGGATTATGCATTTTACTATACCTAGGAGCATTTGCAATATGTGTATTTGCAACTTGTAAGTAATGGCATCACAGGTTTTTTACACAATATCACCTTGCAACTTTTCAAAATATGATAGCCATTGCTATGTCAGACATGTTCCAGCATTGCCTGGAGAGAGATATTGTGAGGTGGATATGGTGTGAAAACCTGTTTTGCTATTTTCAACTCATCATGACACAACTCCGCTAATTTTCACACCAAGGTTAGATACCTGCATGCTACTGCTTTAATTGGACAGATACAGTTGCATGAAGGTAATAGTTTGAATGTAGTTGTGAGCTTGTTTGCTTACTGTGTAAGCGTTTATTCTGGACACATTTATCCCAATTCTGTGTCTAAATATATTGCTAAAAATTGTAAATTGAAATTATTTTGTATTTTTCTTTAAAAAAGATAGTAATTAGTTTTTGTAAATTTATGTAAATTTATCTACTGTGTACCCCCTGTGATTTGGGTTAATCACAACATATCTTTAAACAAAATATCATTACACAACTGGTAATCTACATTCAGAACTTCTTGATAGGTTGCATAGCCTTTTGAAGATAAACAGTAGAAAATAGAAGAAAAAAAGTAGTGAGCACTAACTTTTTTCTTTTTTTTTGCTCCCAAAAATTTGCACCTCCCCCCTCCCTCTTGAGTGTTGGGGGCAGGGTTGGGCGGTAAATACCGGTGGCGGTAATTACCGCCGGTAAATACCGGTAAATACCGTCCGGTAAATAAGATAGGCGTCCGGTAAATATGGAAAAACCGGGAAATATGATTTTAATTCTTTATTTATTAATAATTTTACTTGTTTTTAGCCTCAACAACTGAAAATATTGTTCTGAAATAAGTGGTAGCACAACACTCATAGTATAAACACACAAACAGATTCTTAAAATCTACACTGCATACAAGTACACACCCAAACACATGGCATTTTGTTCATATGCTAATTAATATATATTCATGAATATGGTAATTAGCAACTGACTTAAATTGAACCAAAACCTTCATACCACAAGTTACTTTTATTGTAAATTTTAAGATAATTGAATAAAATCAG
>BEXV01003122.1:6125-17674 GCA_003118195.1 Hemicentrotus pulcherrimus | reverse complement strand
CCCCCGCCAAGGCCCATTCAGCATAAAACAGTCTGCCGTTGCCAGGTCGAGCAAGCTCAAGGGCTGCCCGACCTAGCAACGAGCAACATAAAATATTTCGCATCGAACAGGCCCCGACAAAAGAAACACAAAGATCCGGCATAGGCAGCCGAACCCGCGCGTTCGGAATAATGCAACAAATGTTAGGAATTACGAACCCCAGGCATCGGAAATTTGTGTTATTTATTACAAACTTTCGGAAATACGAACTTTCAAACAAACGAACCTTCGGAAGAACGAGTGCCTCCCAAAGCTATGTATATTTGTGTAAATTTGTTATTTTGGCATTTGTCAACCCCATCGACTTGTGTGAAATAAAATAATTCAGTAGTTAATGAGTTAACTTGAAGTTTTTATACCTTTTGTTTTGTAGACAGACCCACTATTAAGATTTGTTTGGAACTACTCCTCCCATATCCATTTGCATTAGTATTTGTATTATTAGTAGTAGTTGTACTTGTAGTGGTAAGACTTGACGACTTTGTTGGATATCATGTTTAGCACTGGGATAATATGAAACAAAGTCAATAATATATTTTGTTCTAGAGGTGGTGATTTCTTTCTGTTAAATTATGTATGTATAATAATTGCAATAATGCGCAAATATTATTTGCTTGTAGAACTTGCTAAAATGTGATCTCTAAAATATTTTTTATCATCCCCAGTTCCAGATGAATGTGAAGACGGTTACTATGGGTCTCAATGCACTGATAAATGTCATTGCTTGAATGATGAACCATGTGGAAAAGATACTGGAGAGTGCCCTGATCAGAAGTGTGCTCTAGGATACAAAGTACGCAGTGGCCAGGTCCGATGTCAAGGTGAAATGCTTTCTTTCCAAAAAGGGTGTTGGATTTTCCATATCAATTCCAATTCCTGTATCTCCAGACTACATATGTAAATACATAAATGGTACTGTGTGCTTGACACGAGGGTATTTCATGTTAATGTACACATTTATGAACAGTAACAAATACGTATATGCATATTGGTCATATCAACCACATATATGTTCATAGCAGAGGCGGTGGAGCGACTTTTAAAGTGGGGAGGGGCACTAAAAAGGGGCACTTTCTGGAAAAGCGGCACTTAAAGGAGGAAACAAAGCGAGAATATACTATTTTTTTGGACATTGCTATTTACACAAACATTGTGTTTACATTATCAGGGATCCTAACATTATTGGTTTCTCTTGTATACAGCGTTCAAGATTTTGCTAAAGCATCATACTTTGCAGTTGAGTATCATGTTATCAGTATTCATTTACGTGCGAGTGACGCGAACGACAAAAATTCTTTAGATTTGTGAGGTCGCGGTGCCAAAAATTGCATTTTAAAAAGATTTAAACAAATCCTGATGGGGTTATAAGCACGTTTTCATAACGGACGACTGAACAGACCTTGGATAAGTAACATAATTTTATCATATAGTTGCTTTAAAATGAGGGGCAGTTTCAGTAATGAGAGAAAAATGCGACACTTGTCAGAAGGGATAAGACGCTAGTTAGAAAAAGACAGAGCACGTGTCAAAGTACAAAGGGTAATTATCCTAAGAGACAATGGGGCTCTTCTTATACCTGGCACTACCGCGGATGAAAAAAGGCACTTATGATCATGATAAATGGGCGTTTGTCGACAGAAAAGGGGCACCTGTCATATTAAATATGGGGGCATTTATCGGAGGTGAAAGGGGGTTTTCGTGAGAATGGGAAAGTGGCTCTTATTTCAAAAGCAGGGTACTTATTAGAGATTCACCCAAATGAAAAAGTATTCCCTTTAAAAAGTATTCTTTTATGGAGGGAAAGTATAACTATCTAAAATAAGGGTGTGTGCCAATTGCTTGTATCCATTGTTAACCTTATGAGTATCTTTCTCGAAATACATTTTTTTTCAGTAGTGAATTTCATGCCAGCACTTTTGACCAATGACAAGCCTAACATCTTGATGTGCTGTTGATAAAATGCACAATATGTCTACGTGCATTTTTTTCTTCAAAAATGTATTACATAGTTGTCCAAAACAAGTCAAATTTGATTGGCTTATTAAAACAAACTGCTTTACTTGTGGTGCTGTCGAAATAATGGAAGACATGACAAATGTGTTATACGTGAATTTGAGAGTACAATAAGTTGTTATATGATGGTTGATGTGAGTGATCATGTCAGTAATGAAAAATATATGTCAAAAACCTGTCTATTGAATCAGGAGGAATTTATTTCAGAGTGAAACGTTTACATAACACTCCAGCACAAGTTAAACATGGCTTTGCTTTCAACTGGTCAAAAATGTTTTTAAACTTATATTCGTATACCATGTTTTTAGTATGTGACCTTACGTTTTTTTTGTTTTTTTTTTTCATTATATTTTAGAGTGTGAAGGGGGTACATTTGGTTTGGATTGTCTTCAGCAGTGTCATTGTAATCCAGAGGCTTGCGAGACGGAGAGGGGTCTTTGCCAGGGACTTTGCCTTGAAAGCTGGATTGGACCGTTATGTCAAAGTTATTATACCCATCATTTTGTATTTTTGGTTATGTTCTTGAAGCTGTAATTCACAGTCCTGCTCATTAAGCTTGCAGCGGCGCACGAAACTTCGTGATCGTTCAGATCCCTTGTTGACCATAAATTGCGAGACAAACGAATATCACTAGCGCTATTATTTTCGATACTACGTCCGCAGTGAGTAATATATTTACAACAAGTATATTTATGGTATTTTTATGATCCTGCTTAGTTCTTGATAGTAATACTAATATTAGGAAATGACTAGATTCCAATCTTCTTTTTCTCTTGACGCGTTAAATTGTTTATAATGTTTTGTGTTTTTGCTTGGTTTTTGACAGGAATATCAAGATTTTTAGTAATTGGATACTCTTTACAATATGATTGAATTCATTATTTTATTTATGAAGATAAAACAGTGCATTACAAGTGCATTAAGGATTTCTTTGCCATATGTATTGTAAATGAAATTGAGCAAGCAAGCAGATTTTGAATAAAATGATTGGGTAAGAGTTTGCTCTGTGTTGATGTGCATAACTTTATATTTGATATCTGGTTTTATTGTTGATAGGAATATCAAGATTGGTTCATGTGAGAGTGAATCCATACCAACCATCTATCTTCACATGTTATGTTGAGGGCATCCCAGTTCCCGATGCATCCTCAGTCGATCTTTACAGACGTACTGAAAACACGAATAACAGGACAGGAATCACCATGAAATCTAGCACTGTCTCAGGGCCAGAACGAGCCGTTGTCTTTGATGTTGATAGTGTGTATCCACAGGAAGATGGGGGATACCAGTGTTCTCTTACTGTTGAAAACACAGGCTATCCTAGTACACCCATTTCCCAAGCAACCTATGGTGAGCAATGTGCGTGACATCCATTTACTATAACTGTACTTCTGTCAGATACGTGTAAGATAGGAAGCAT
Source organism: Hemicentrotus pulcherrimus (assembly GCA_003118195.1). Lineage (NCBI taxonomy): Eukaryota > Metazoa > Echinodermata > Echinoidea > Camarodonta > Strongylocentrotidae > Hemicentrotus > Hemicentrotus pulcherrimus. The sequence continues at coordinate 14,202 of BEXV01003122.1, read as the reverse complement.
TTATTCAGTATCTTAAATATAGAATCGTTCTCAGTCACACTGTCTGCATACAGCCAGGGTTACAGGGAATTGGGTCAGTTATTTTGTTTAGCTTTATTGTGTACTTTGGTAAATGTTATACATATCAACTTGGTGGAAGAACTTCTATCGTAAGTGTGATATTGATATTAACTGAATTGATTTGACCCACATTCGGCAAAAAGATCAATGAGTCATTATTTTGTGTACCTCCCACACAGACGACGAACGTCCGAGTGCACTAGAGCGTAAACACCAAGGTACCGGACTCTTCGATTTTTATGAAATAGGTTTATCGTAGAAAACTGATGAGAGTGTAAATGTCAACACCGCTGTGCGTGCGTGACTNGCCAAAAAAAAATAATAATAATGAAATAAAATAAGATAAAACAAAAAGATATATTTATGTTAAAGTCTGTGCATCATGCACATCACAATGCATAAGACCGTTCTTATCCCTCCGGCTAAGATGAGTGAAATCACCCTGCAATATGAATACTTGATTCCTTCACAAGCAGATGTCCGTGAAGATGTAGAGATGCTCATGCAGCGAATTCAGAGTGCCATTAATTTGCTTAGTTTCAGGAAAACTAAAGAATCTAGTGTCTCATGAGAGATATAATTTAATCCCTATACACTTTTTTTTTTTGGGGGGGGGAAATATGGTCAATAATGTCTGAATTCACTTCTGTAAATTACTGAAATCAATGTAAAATGCGTCTCTTCCATCGTTGGAGCTGAGTCATAGACCCCGTTTACAGTGAGAAAATTGCGGGGCCGTAAACCATTTACTTTTAGTTGTTTAAATGACCGAAATTATCTTCCTTGGCCAATGTCACAGTTGTCTCCTCTTTCTCTACCACTTCTACTTTTCCACCTCCTTTCATCATCTCACCCATATCCTTCCTTCCTCAAGGAAGAAAGGAAGAAAGGAGGTGGAAAAGTAGAAGTGGTAGAGAAAGAGGAGACAACTGTGTCATTGGCCAAGGAAGATAATTTCGGTCATTTAAACAACTAAAAGTAAATGGTTTAACACAGATTTGTAACTTCAGTACAGAAAACGTAGTGATTTTATTAATTTACAGATACAAATATTAGACCCCAGTATAATATAAAATTGGTATATGTATATAAATATTTTTTTTTTAATCTGCATAATTGTTTTTATTTCATACATTGTGTGTATCAGTAATTGAAACCATAGTTTGCCTTCAAGTATTGCACTTATGGGATTACAACACAGGTAAAACAAAAACATTTAAAACAAATATTGTTACCTAGAACATTTTTTGTAGATGCCTATAAGTGATGGTAAGGGGCTGTTTTTCACTATGTATGTTCGGCATCGTAGTTCAAATAATTTCTTAGTATGTCTAAGAACTCTATTCTGAATAATGTGGGATTAGGTTTTCTTTTATTGGTTCCTGGAAATACTTTTTACAATGAAAGATGTGCACAGCAATTGTTTCCTTTGCTCAAGTGTTTCCATATTAAAGCAGGTATTAGAACGTTGTGATAAGTTGTATAGTGAGCACCAGCGATGATGTGGATGACTCGCTTTGGGGTTTGTTCTAAGCTTTCGCATTGTTTCTTGGTGATGCCGCTATTCCAAACCGGTGTTCCATATTCGAGAATAGGCCGAACATACCCATCATAATGGTCAACAAATCGCGAACGGGAAGGTAGTGCCCTTTTAAGATACGTAGCATGTGAAGTTTTCCGTTCGCTCTTTTGATGATATCTGTAACATTTGATTCCCATTTCAGTTCACCTTGGATCAGAGTGCCGAAAAGCTCTTTAGTATTGATGGATTGTAGTTCTAGGCCGCCAATGCAAATTGCGGGTAGGACAGTAGGATTTCGTGTGAATTTAACGGATATTTCGATAACTTGTATAAACTATTTCTGTATCGTTTCCTTTTTGTCAGTTCTGCCAGTCATTAAGAAAGAACCCGTGATAGTGAGCACCACCTCAACTACAGTAGGTCTTCGATGGAATGCATGGTCTGAAGAAGATGACATAGGTGATCCTCCTCTGGTAGGATATGATGTCTTTGTAAAGAAGGATGGTGACTGGGTAACGGATCAGAGAGTAGACCAACTCACAACATCAGCCTTTGTTTTCAACCTGACACCCGATACAGATTACATGTTTCGTGTAGCAGCCGTGAGGGAAGGAAACGGGGGAACAGGACCTGCATCCCCTAAGAACAACACAATAACTTGCTGTAAAAGTGAGTTATGTTCAGAAGATAAATAATTGAATCGGCCAAGGATTTGACATGATTTCAGAGTGCAGAATAAAACATTTGAAGATGGTTATTTTTCGAAGTACGTATTGTCTACAGAAAAGTATATGTATTACATTATAACTAAATGATGTCTACGTAAAGTTGGGACAGTTGCGCTTTACATAGATTGAAGGGTCTGTATTTTTCTAGTTTTATGAGTAAAATCTGTCACATGAAAATATTTTTCATTTTTCATTCCATACATTACATTGTTTAATTTGTCTGTCTTTCTAAAATGTGACAAAGANCCCCCCCCCCCCCAAAAAAAAACCGTTTATAGTGCCCAAAATTGTGTTTTGGCCGATGGCAGTTCCATTTTGTACTTCTTTCACTTTTAATTTAGAACCACCCAAATAGTATATGTAAGAGCACTGCATGGTTCTGCCATTACCTGCATGTACTTGCAATGACATCATCTTCTATAGATCAAAGACATTTAGTATCTTACATATAATTTTTAACTTCAGAACCCAGATCTTCACCAACTGGACTACAAGTTTCAGCCATCAACCCCAAAGAGCTAGAGGTGACATGGGAGGTAATAAGCTAACTGTTTTAAGAATAGCTGTTTGGTCACTTATCGAAATGTAGTTCGATGAAAGGACTCACACAGAACACAGAGTGCATAACTATTAATAGTCACATTTGTATTACATTGAGGTAGAACCACACCGTTAGGCCATGGTTCTGGTAAATATAATGTATTATATCCTGCATCAAAAAAAGAAATGGCTTTTGATTGGTTGAGAGCTCGTCACATGACCAGGGATTGAATCATTTTTTGTTATTCAAATCTTAATTTAATGAAAACCATATATTTTATAAACTTTTTAGATAAAAATTGACATTTTTTTTGTTCTAAATTTTTTTTCTCCGAAATTATTATTAATTTTTTTTAAAATAATTTTTTGATGCAGGATATTAAACAAATATACCAAGCCTTCTATTTGAGGTGCTGGTTAAACCATTTGCTTCGGGGCGACTATTGGAGTCACCCCTTGCGCATAGTTTTAACCAGAACCTTTCATGGCAGTGTAAATTTGTATACAACCCAGATTCAACTTGTTTTCTTTTCTTTCAATACACCTAGATTCAACTTGATTTTACCTACAATTTCATCGAGATATGTCAAATATAAACGTTTAATTCATTCAATTCATTGTTATGACTTAGGCATTCTTAACCTACCTTAAAATTGGACTATAGATTAATGCTTTCTGATTAAAAACAGGAGTACCAATTTCTCTATTTGCCAGATGAGGGTGTGTGCTTTGGGTACATACAATACAATTTTGATGAAATGTCACAGTATAGGATGCTAATATCCGATGTTCTGTGATCAAGAGATCCTGGCTCAGCAGAATGATTCATCACGTTGATTGCATGATCCTTATTAATGCGAGAAACTCTAGGCAAAGTATGATAACATCTTGTAGAGTTGTTTACTAGTGTGAAGGTATCTTCTTTTATGTGAATGTGCTGTATTCAACATATTTTTGCACCTTTATGTTTCAGCACCTCCCCTCGGAATCAGCAGAATGCAGGAGTGGAGTGACCCATTATATGATATACTACGCTCCCTCTGGTTCAATTCCTTTAAACTCTCTCATGGTTCCTAATGACACAAGCTCTTACACGATTACAGGATTGGATGCCTATCTGGACTATACCATTCAAATGACTGCATCAAATAAAGACGAAGAGAGTGATAGGAGCAGGGAGAGTATCGGCAAAACATTTGAAGAAAGTGAGACTTCATCAGCTAGTTTTCTACTGGACTTATATAAGGAAAACATTCTGCCATGTACAGTAAAATATGTGAAAATCGCTGTTATTTACTTTGATATTGTATGAGTTAAACACATTTCCCATGAGGAGAATGACAGGAGCAGTAAGACTATTCGCAAAACGACATGAAGAAAGTGAGAGTTTGCCTGCCAAATGCAGAGTACATTTTTTTTTTCTTTCAATCTTTTTGTGCAAAGATTGTAAATGAGATAAAAATCAATATTATTCAGTTGTATACAGTTTGCATTGATACCTTAAGACCTGTCCCAGACGACTTATATGTACAATCATGTACATGATCTAATACAAAGTTCATACAAGTTTGTTAATAAAAAAAACTCTTATGATCCCCTTTCCCTTAACAGTTGCACCTAGTCCTATCGATGTGGCTATACCGCGGAGTACTACAAGCTCCTTCACTGTATCCTGGTCTACCCCTTTACCATCTAACATCAATGGTAATATCCAGAAGTATATCATCCGCTTCAAGCAAACTGATCTCGTTACTGATGATGGCTATAAGATGGAGGAAGTATTGACTGGTGCGTTTGAAGGAGAGCATACTGTTATAGACCTGATAGCAAAAAACAATTACTCAGTCCAGGTACATGTCATGTGTTTATGTATGTATTCAAATTTAAATCTAGCAAATAAGTATTGGTGTGTACTGCAAGGTTCTGGAATCATCAAACTGATAAGAAATTTGGCCGAGTCTTGGTAAAGTAACAAGCACTGTACACAGAAGGTTGTATATGGGACTACGCAAAACATGCGGATAGATATACTAATTTACCAAATATATCAATTAATAGGCGGTTTCCCGGCAAAATTTGTATTGCCACGTATTTCAAAACATATTCTTGCACATGATTGGTAATAAGAGCTTCCATTCATTTTTGAGACGGGGCGTTTCCAAAACTTGTCTTTACCTTCACCAATGGATGCACTCAGAGGACACCAAAATCAAACTGGTAAATTGTCCTATAACTTGGACAAACATTAATCAGCATGTTTTATCAAATATCCCTATTTGAGAATCTGCACTTGAGATGCGATGCCTGAACCAAACGTTGACGGCTGAAAGGACAGCTATAGATATGCTTTTAGAACTTATGCTTCGATTGCTGAAAGAGCATAAAGGAACAAGTATTTTGTTTTATAAATACTCTGAGATTCGCACTGACTCGGTTCCTAAAAGGACGAGAAACTATATCGTTCATAGTGAAGAAAAAAGATGAACTGTATAGAATAATTTATGTAATGATATCCATGTTTGATTATATAGGTACGGACTGTTAATGGAGCTGGTTCTGGTAATTGGTCAGAACCTGTGAATGCTAAGACTATACAATCAGGTAAGAGCAATATAAATTTTACTCATTCCCATATTTGATACAGGGACCATATGTTTCGCATAACCAAAAGCAATGTATTATTTTAATAATAATAAAGATAGATTTATTGAGTGCATAATAAGCCGAAGTATTAACAAAACATATCTTAACTTGAATGATATATGTATCTCAAGGAAGACATAATTTGCCATTTTTAGTCCCTTCTGTTCCATGGGTGGCACATTTTGCCTAAAAAAATGTTAGCAAATATTTGTTCGAACTAAAAATTATTATGTTGTACTTCCTGACACAGAAACAAACATCTATCTGCGTCAGGTACTTGATTCCCGTACAAATAAGCAACAAAACAAGCGTTTTGAGTCAAATTGAAGACTTAAAGTTCAGTTCATCATTCATGTTACTTTAACAAAATCTCTGTAAGCCTATCCCATAATTCGTAACGCTATTGCACCATACACTGTACACACTTTCTAACTCTGTGACCACCAGTCAACATTGCAAACATCTGCTAATACTTAAAGTGGCAAATGTTCCTGATTGCACAATACACGTGTAAACACACACAGCATGAATAAATAAACGAAACAAATAATTGCTAACTCATCATTCTCCATAGACTGATTGGTACATATCATGTGTTACATTTCATTCATTGCAACACTAAAGGTGGCCCTCCCAGTTCATCAGTAGGACCGATAGTAGGGGGTGTCATGGCTGCCCTCATTATCATCCTGGTCATTATTCTCGCCCTTGTCATCTTTAGAAGGTAAGTGACAGGTACACTGTAAACAAACACTAAATTAACAAACATAAATGAATTTTGTATGGTGAGATTACGTACAGTACACTACTTATTAAAGGTCAGTAAAGATTTCTTTGTACACAAAATCTAATCTTTGCCCGATTGAAATCTTGATAAATTGATGCATAAACAATCGGATTTTCAATTGACCTGAGGGAAATGAATGCTAAATGAAAACGAAATCTGAATCTAATTTGGTGATAAAGCTTGACAGGAAATTTGGTTCATATGTTAACGTGCATGCAGAAAGTCAAACTGCTAAGTGCTTTTATTTATAAAAACAAAACTTGTAATGGTTCGTTGCATGATTCATTTCATGGTTTGTAGAGCACACATTCCCTTTCCCACATGGTATTGATCATAGGATACATATATCAAAGCCTTTTATATTATTTTACTGATTCCAGTGCAAGAGTAATTCATGGCAGTATTAAAATGGTTGTCATGGAGACAATCAGGACAGAAAATGTTTAATTTTGCAAGCCACTGTGTTGCATAAAGGCAATCCTTCCGTCAATTGGTGCCTGTTGTTTGTGCAAAATTGTACATCTGGGCCCCGTCTTACAAAGAATTGCGATCGATTGCAGTTTTGAAACAACGGTTCTCATTGGTTGATAGTGCGCGTGCTGTACAATACGCGCATGTAACGATGATCTTGATAGGCCATTGCCATGTTGAGATTGATCTCAACTCTTTGTAAGACGAGGCCCAGGTAAACGAGCGACTGTGCAGAAAGGCGAAGAAAGGAAGTAGAATAACAAAAATCGAACCAGTACCACCAGATCATCATTCCCTGGACAATTACTCTCTGGTCAACTTCCTCTGAAGAATGAACTTAACAATGGTAGAGAAATCCATGTGAATTCCATGTCAATGTCTTATTACATTGTAACCACTCAAGATATTATTTATTGTAAATTACACGTTAAATAAGGTCTAATACTTGACCATCTTAAATGAACTGAAACTATAATGGAATAAGTAATTGCGAAATTGTCCGTATATTCAAGATCATTAATATATATAATAAATTGTTTATAATGTGTTTGAAGGTATTGCATTATAAGGTACATCCGCAATCACTCGCATGTAACTAATATGATCATAAGGGACCTTTCACCCGTTACTTGTATTTCAATTTTGAGTGTATGTGCGTGTGTGTGTGTGTGAATATGCGCGCGCGCGTGTGTGTGTGTGTGTGTGTACGTGTAATCGCAATGTTTTTACCAAGAAGAAGGAAATAAATGTGTTTTCTCTAATTGAATTTCACTTCCAGGAAGAAACAAAGACATTCGAAGGCCGAACCAGCCGCATCGCCACCGAACAGTGCACGTGAGACCTCATCAAAGCATGAGAATCGTGCATTTGATGATTCCAAAGAAGACCCCAATACTTACGAAGACCTTAATACTGATACCAATATATACCAAGACCTTAATACTGATATACCAAACTATGACAATCTTACCGACCCGGTACCCCATACCTATCAAGGTCTGAAGAAACCCACCATTACCGTACCCCATCCAGATTGCACAAAATCAGATCTGGAAGACACTTACGAAGAAATATAGAGGAAAATCAAGCGCAGCAGAAGGGTATGGTGTAAACATTGATACATGCTGGATCAATAGTAATGAGTATGTTATGCAATTAACAGAGTTGACAATCTTAACAATCATGCTCATGCTTCTTTATTAATGCTGATAATATACGGTTATAATCTATTTCGATTATAACAACAATTTATAACGAAACTTGCTACTTTCAAATTGTTATAGAAAGAGTTAATATGTTATATAACTTTTGTATTATTACTGGCTT